>QBDW01006915.1:0-71205 GCA_003261595.1 Maconellicoccus hirsutus
TTGAAACATCAAAATTGAAATATTGAAATCGAAACATCGAAGTCGAAACATCAAAATCGAAATATTGAAAATTGCCGCATTGAAGTCGAAATATCAATATCGAAATCGAAACATCGAAGTTGAAACATCAAAATTGAAATATTGAAATCGAAACATCGAAGTTGAAACATCAAAATTGAAATATTGAAATCGAAACATCGAAGTCGAAACATCAATATTGAAATCGAAACATCAAAATCGAAATATTGAAATCGAAATATTGAATTTAAAACATCAAAATCGAAATATTGAAATCGAAACATCGAAGTCGAAACATCAATATCGAAATCGAAACATCAAAATCGAAATATTGAAATCGCCGCATCGAAGTCGAAATATCAATATCGAAATCGAAACATCGAAGTTGAAACATCAAAATTGAAATATTGAAATCGAAACATCAAAATCGAAATATTGAAATCGAAACATTGAGTTTGAAACATCAAAATCGAAATATTGAAATCGAAACATCGAAGTTGAAACATCAAAATTGAAATATTGAAATCGAAACATCGAAGTCGAAACATCAAAATCGAAATATTGAAATTGCCGCATTGAAGTCGAAATATCAATATCGAAATCGAAACATCGAAGTTGAAACATCAAAATTGAAATATTGAAATCGAAACATCGAAGTCGAAACATCAATATTGAAATCGAAACATCAAAATCGAAATATTGAAATCGAAATATTGAATTTAAAACATCAAAATCGAAATATTGAAATCGAAACATTGAAGTTGAAACATCAAAATTGAAATATTGAAATCGCCGCATCGAAGTCGAAATATCAATATCGAAATCGAAACATCGAAGTTGAAACATCAAAATTGAAATATTGAAATCGAAACATCGAAGTCGAAACATCAATATTGAAATCGAAACATCAAAATCGAAATATTGAAATCGAAATATTGAATTTAAAACATCAAAATCGAAATATTGAAATCGAAACATTGAAGTTGAAACATCAAAATTGAAATATTGAAATCGCCGCATCGAAGTCGAAATATCAATATCGAAATCGAAACATCGAAGTTGAAACATCAAAATTAAAATATTGAAATCGAAACATCAATATCGAAATCGAAACATCAAATTTGAAACATCAAAATCGAAGTATTGAAATCGAATCATCGAAGTTGAAACGTCAAAATCGAAATACCGAAATCGAAACATCGAAATAAAGATATCGCAGTGAAAACGTCAAAATCAAAATGTCAATATAAAAATCGAAAAATTCAAGTTGTAACGTCAAAATCGAAATATTGAAATCGAAACATCGAATTTTAAATGTTGAAAACAAAATTTTAAAATCGAAACATCGAGAGTGCTATCCGTTTGTTCCTTCCAATCCCCTTTTCTCCACCTCTCGTACCTCTCGAGGAGCTTATCAACCTACGAAATTCTCTTGTTGCAACTCGCAAACTAGATTAAGCCCAAAATTGCGAAACTCCCACCAAAACTCGGTGGCTTGGCGTCAATTTTTCGACATAATTTGCCATTTGTTACACAGCTCTATAAATTGACTGGAATGCCCACAATCGATTATTATGCTGATAATTAGTACAACTGAGAATTTTTATTCGTAACAAATCGTTTAATTATAATCGTCGAATTCGATTCACGGTTCGTTGAATTTATTATCTCAAAACAAATTGTAATTATAGAACTATCATTAGGAAAATCACTATTAATCCGACGTATAATTTTTCAGCTTAATGAATGACTCCTTCTTGGCGTCTTTTACCCATCCTCTCGAAATGAAAGATTAACGAGTACCCTATAAAAAAATTCGAATCGCGAATTCATCGTATATTTTCGCACCGCTTCGACAAATTAACGATCGAAGATTCCATTCTAAACAACACCGATCAACTAGAAATTTTAACACGTGAATAAAAAAAAGGCCAATAAAAGACGTAATAAGCCCGCAAATAGAATTCGTGGACCAATAAAATGCTATTTAAGAAACCATATGGGGAAGAAAAGACCAACGAAAAAGAACGGAAAAAAATCAATATATAAAACGATTTTTTTTCCCAGAAAAGTCTATATCGTTGCCAAACCTGCATCGAAGCGTTATAAGGTTTTACGATTTCAAATATTTATTAATGTATAGCTTGTAATTTCACGAATAATATCCGATTCGTAGGCGAAAGAGATCGTACGTCTGGTACACAATTACTTTAATTATACCACAAGTGGCGAGGTGTTTTTTTTTACAACGTTCTGTAATAAAACCCAGACTGGGAATGAGAGGATTTCCTATTAAATACCACGTCTCGGATACTTATACCCTTAAACTTGAAACTTCCCTTTTTTGTAAAATCACATACAGCAACGGTCAGTAGGACGATATAAAGTGAGAAATTCCATTAGATGGAAACATCTTCGATTGGACTCTTGTTGTTCATTCTTTCCGCATTCACGTTTATAAAAATCCTTCTTTGAAGAAACTTTTCTGGTTCACAAATACCAATCCTTAATCGATAAATCTTTTAACGGCGACGATTAAATAGATGAGAAATGGGAAGATAAACGTGTACAAGTATTTTTACATATGTTGGTCAACCGTACAGAGGTAAAGTTCATTACGAAACGACATATTTTATCGACGCAGTCGAGATTTCGAAGTATTCGTAACACCATTCTTATAGCGTGTTTTTCGAAACTTACACGCTCTCGAGAGCTTCGTATTCCATATATCTTACGTCGTCTTTGTCGTTTGTTTATTCATCAACTTGTACCGTACGCCTTGGTAACGTGCTGGCTAAGCAGGTATTCATTCTTGGTTACAGACCACGGTAGTCTGGTACAGGTAGCTGCTTTGGTCGAGTTGACATAGATCATCGCTGATGGCTTCTTCTTTCTTAATTGCGGTCGGGTTTTGTTTTTTTCTCCTTTTTACGGCATTGCGTTGCTTCAAAAGTGTCGAAGAAGCGTGAGTATAATAAAGTAGAAGGTCGGGTTATTACTCTTGTGCATCTTCCATCTTGCAAAAAATTCGGATGTTTTTTAATTATTTTATTGCCTTTTTCCGACGGATTTTATGCTTTTTAATTTCAATTTTAAAGGATTAGTGGATGCTGGTGGTGTCGGACTGGAGGTATGATTTGAAAAGACGGTTTTAAGTCTTACGATATTGATCAACTTCAGGAAAATAAAAAAGATTTTTTTTCAGTTTTATTGGTCTAATTTGCGCTGTTTTTCTAAAAATATATATACTTTTTAAAAATTTATTATTCAAATTATAAAGTTTGACTGACATATTTTAAACTGAATTAAATAAAATTTTCAAAATTTGTTTGGTAATTTTCGCCTCTAAAGTTCATTTCTATAAAAATATTTAAAAAATTGAAAAAAATACATTCATAATTACTTAAATGGTAACATTGAGTCATTTTTGAAATTTTGGCTTTTTTGAGGTTTTAAAATCGATGGAAAAACTTTTCAAAAAAGTTCAGTCATAGTTTCGTGGATTGGTCTATTTGTACAAAATACTAAAAAAAAACAATTTCGAATCTTTTCAGCGGCGGAATTCGTTTTTACGTGTTTCGAAACACTTTAAAAATACATCGGAAAAACTGGAAATCTCAGTTACAAAATATTCGAACGAGAATTTTCAAGTATTATTGGCTTTTTATCGAGACAAAGTTTTCAGCGTACTTCAATCGTGACGTCATAGACAGTCAGGGTAGTCAATTTAAAAATTGGTTATGAAAGTAGTGAGAAGAAAGTGATTTTTTTTTAAGTAGTAAAAGAATAAAAAACTTAAAAACACAAAATATTTGTGAAGTAGTTCCGCAAAAATTGTACATTTTTGATAAATGGCTGTCAGTTTTTTATCAATTGGCAGCACTGTTGGAATATGTGACGTCATATTTATATTTTATTCAATGAGCATATAACGCTTTTATTTTTTTTATAATTTTATGATATTTTTAGATTTAACTTTTTTTTAATACTAATTTCCTTTTATCCTAAAAATTGACCTTGTTGATGGGGAAAGTGAGGGGGGGATGAAGTTGAGAGGTTTTTTCAAATTTTGGTAAAGAGTTAGTGAAAAAGTGGAAATTTTTCAAAAAAAAAAAAGTTGGATACCTTGACAGCGCTCCACTCGGGAAAAAGGTGAAGTGACGTGACGGACGTTCAATAATTTGCATTAACTCTTATGGAAGAGTGCGAGTTTTTCCGAATTTTCGCAATTATTATCGGGTAAAAATTATAAAAAACTAATTTTTTAAAGAAGAAAATTTCCGATTTTTTGAGTATTTTTTGATGTGTGAATTTTGAAGTTTTAATAATTAATGGAATATTGCAATCGAAAATCTTGCAAACTATCAGTAAAACAATTAGTTTACAAAAAAAATTAATAAAACTGCCAAAAACAAGGCAATATCCTCAAAATCATAATTTTTATAATACATTCTTATAGGTTATGACGCACATTTGGTTCCGCAAAGCGCCACAGTCGATGTACTTTAGTAAAATAGCCCGTTATTTGATGTCCATGTCAATTTCCATATTTTCTAGAAATCAGTAACTTTTTAGGGATTCCAAAAAAGTTGAAAAATTGCTCTGATTTTTATTAGAAAACATTTTTTTTCAAAAATAACGATGGAATCGACAACGTGTCCAACAATACCGAAACATTTTGTGAAATAACCTTGGAAAAATTATTTGAAAAATTAATTACTTTCAATCCGCGTATATCATTCGCTCCTTTTCTCGTTACGAAACCACCAATCCCTGAAACCGAACGCATATTGCAAGAAATACTCAACAAACTGGTCCCCAGGTCCTCATACTCGTCGACCGAACCTCCTGACACTTGGGTTATCAACACGCGAAAATTAATCACCTCTGGGAGACCATCGAACGATCAAACGGTAATTACGAACACGTATCCATAAATTCAACCGAGATGCGCGCGTTTCACCAAGATTTTCGATCAAAGTCGAAGGTCATTACACCACACGATAACTCGATCATTTAGCTTTCCAATAATTCAAGTGTCAGCGTGTCGAAACTGTGCAATACACGTTTGCTGAAGACCGCGTACACGCTTTAAATTTATATCCGAGCGTTGTACACTCAATCGATTCGACATAAGGATAGGTCAGTTTTGTAGCGAAATAGAATACAATCGAATGAATCGATGGCAAGACGAAGATACGACCGAGAATGAACAAAAAAATCAAACTCGATAATCGCGCCTTGATAGCTAATATGGTAAGAATGTAAATCCACAGAAGAGGTAAAAGAAAAAGCTTAATTAAACCAACAACGGTGATAATGAGCGTGGGAATACACGCGGCCGTTACAACTGGAAAAATGTTCAATTCCAAAAATAGAAGTACCACAAAACAATACGACGCGCGAGTTTACAAAACGCTGAAAAAATCGTAACAATTAAAACTATTACGAGTACATTCGATTAATTCATTATGCTACGTACTGCACGTATAAATGGTAGATCCTCCAGAACGTGTATCTTTTGATGCAATAATAACAGGATGTCAGGATATGGAGTGGTATTTTAGAGTCGAGGAAGTTGCCGGAGTATAATCGCAATTAAGGCGAGCAGTCATTAAAAAAAGAACGAGAATTATAATGCTTACTGTGTATACTGGCTTCTTGAGAAACAGGTAAGCTAGTAAGATTGAAATCAGATGATTTGACCGCAAAGTCATCAAACCTTGAGGGTTCTGCCTATAGGTACAACCCCTGCGGCTACATTCCATCACGTACATGTAAGATACTAGTTTTCGTTATTCCGTTCTAATATACTTTTTTCCTTCCTATGTTCCGTTTGTGGTTTTTATTTCGCATTTAGATTTAAACGAGCGTATTTATTTTTTTTTGTGCAGGCGAATATCATTTTTTTTTATTTTCGTATGTAAATTTTAAGCTAAATTACACGTGTATTCGATAGTTACGTAATTTTAATTACATACTCGCGCGAGCTAATCCGACGTCGTAATTAGGTTTTTAATATGCTTATGACCATTGTTTACTATTCGCGATGAAATATTATCTTAATTAAATCCCCGAGTATTAGGAATAATCGCGTTGATGGCGTTGAGTTAACGTAATTGTTGTTGAATTTACTCGTTTGAGTGATCCGAGATTCATGAGAGGCGAAAAATGAGGAAAATTGGCGTTTTTTAATCGTTGTATGAAGTTTATTGATGTTTTGAAATGATTGGTTGAACAAATTTTATGAAAAAAATTCTACTTTGATACGTTTTGTTTCTTTGTTGTCTGATTGATAAAAGTAAAATAAAAAATAAGTGAACAAAAAATTTAGTCGACGAATTTTATACTTTAAAAATACGTACTTGAAACTACTCACATCAGAATATCAAAATAAATGTAACTACATCGGAAATACTACATTTAAATAGATCAAAATGCTAACGTCGAACTCAAAATATTGTAAATCAATATAAAATTGCAATATTAAAGTCGATTTATGAAATCAGAATATCGAAATCGAAATATCAAAATCGAGGTATCAAAATCGAGATATTGAATTCGAAATATCAAAATCGAGGTATCAAAATCGATTCATAAAATTGAAATATTAAAATCGATTTATGAAATCAGAATATTAAAATCGAGGTATCAAAATCGATTCATGAAATCGAAATATTAAAATCGATTTATGAAAACGAAACATTGAAATCGAAATATCAAAATCGATTCATAAAATTGAAATATTAACATCGATTTATGAAATCGAAATATCAAAATCGAGGTATCGAAATCGAAATATTGAATTCGAGATATCAAAATCGATTCATAAAATTGAAATATTAAAATCGATTTATGAAATCAGAATATTGAAATCGAGGTATCAAAATCGAAATATTAAATTCGATTTATGAAATCAAAATATTAAAATTGAGGTATCGAAATCGAAATATCAAATTCGATTTATGAAATCGAGATATCAAAATCGATTCATGAAATCGAAATATTAACATCGATTTATGAAATCGAAATATCAAAATCGAGGTATCGAAATCGAAATATTGAATTCGAGATATCAAAATCGATTCATAAAATTGAAATATTAAAATCGATTTATGAAATCAGAATATTGAAATCGAGGTATCAAAATCGAAATATTAAATTCGATTTATGAAATCAAAATATTAAAATTGAGGTATCGAAATCGAAATATCAAATTCGATTTATGAAATCGAGATATCAAAATCGATTCATGAAATCGAAATATTAACATCGATTTATGAAATCGAAATATCAAAATCGAGGTATCGAAATCGAAATATTGAATTCGAGATATCAAAATCGATTCATAATATTGAAATATTAAAATCGATTTATGAAAACGAAATATTGAAATCGAAATATCAAAATCGATTTATAAAATTGAAATATTAACATCGATTTATGAAATCGAAATATCAAAACCGAGGTATCGAAATCGAAATATTAAATTCGATTTATGAAATCGAGATATCAAAATATTGAATTCGAAATATCAAAATCGATTCATGAAATCGAAATATTAAAATCGATTTACGAAATTAGAATATCGAAATCGAAATATTAAATTCGAGATATCAAAATCTAAATATTGAAACCGAGATATCACAATCGATACCTGAAATCGGAATATGAAACTCGAAATTTTCCAGTCTACGTATTGAAATCGAATTATGATTTCAAATTTAGATACCAAAATCGATTTACAAAAGTCGATAGGTAATTATGCATGAAATCGTAATATATCGAAATCATACCAATAGCGAAAATGAATTTGGTATCAAAATCAACACCTTGTAATGGAAATATTGAAATTAAAATTATCAAACTCGATGTTAAAGCGGAATTAACGAAATTGGAAATGGTAATTTGATAATCGATGTATTGAAATCGAAATATCGAAGAACCAGAAAATTCTTTCGTAACAATTTTACGCGTATTTCCTCAAAACCAAAAAATTTTTCATTTCTGTTATCTTTTCAAAATCTTCGGACTTTTATTTGTTATTTTATACCTCGTTTTTATTCTATCCAAGCAAGCTATAGATTTATAATGAGTCATTAAATCGATATCGATTCCACGATCGATCCACCCCTCACTGGTTTTTTAGCCCTTGGTATTTAATGCTTCCTTTTATCGGGGATTTTATTTATCACCCAAAGACACCTGAATACCGAAAACGGTAACGGTTCAACTCAGGAAGTCAACTTTTGCAATTTTATTTCGATCGTAATTTTTCAAACGGTTAAATTATTTAAAGAGTAGGGAGAACTGGTCTTATTGAACATATTCATTAACGATAAAAATTAATGTAAATTACGCGACTGCTGGATAATTTCCGATAAAATGTAATATCGTATTATCCACTTGCATACGAACGTAATCCACTATGTAACAGATAAACGATAATTCACGACCATATACGCGCCCTGTTTTTTTCTATCTCTTTTTATCGTAATAGTATATTTTTTTAATAACCGTATTTTTTAAGCTTATATTAATCAACGACAAACTATGTAATTTTGAGTTACGCGGAAAAAAATTACAGTTGTCAACGACTATATCAAATCTTGGCGTATTTAAAATTACAAACTAGACGGTGGTTTTGGTCGTTAAGAAAGCTATTATTAAGCCGGTCAAATATAACCTTAGAAATAGGTAAAACTAGTGGTATTTTTGATTATCATTGCATAGACATGTTCTTTGTATAAGGTTACACTTCGTACGATTAAGGTAATCTATGCAAGCCGAAGAAATTCATCGACGTGATTTGGAACTTTGTCGTATCGTGTAGGCGTCCAAGCCCCGAAGGCGAACTCTATCACAAAGAATACGCACGCGAGTCGTTATAGCGATATTTTTGTGTTAATTAATTGCCACCGAGTATTGGCGCGTTTAATTAGCAGAACCGGTTGATTGGGTAATTTTTAAACATTGTTAAGCGGAAATAAAGTCTCTTTTATAAGGTGAAGAAGCGTCGTATTTTTTCTCGTATTTTTATTCGATGGTGATCAAATAGAATATTTTATATCATTTCTTTAAAATACATGTTTTCGTTTTATTCGCAATTTCGTGTGTTCAGCTTTTTCTTATTTAGTTCGTTTACCTTTTCCGTTTTGAATTTTTATTCGGCTGCGTGACGATAAATTCAACACGTGTTGGTGTAATTCGATAATTTACGTGTTGTTTGGGAAAGTGTATGAAATAGAAATTATTTTTTGGATTATAAAAAATTTAACGAATTTTTTTAAATTCTAAGATTTTAATATTGAACACAATACTTAATAAAAGGTCATAAAAATTGTAGGTTTGTAGAATTAGCGCCTGAAAAAAAAAAGAAAAAAAATTTTAAAATCCAATTTATCGGTAAAATAAAATAAAATTCTGTCAAAAAGTAAATAAAAACGTGAAATTTGTAATAAAAACCTCATCAAGTATATTATTAAAATTTCAGATGAAGTTTGGTAAAAAAAAATCATAAAAACATGCTTAACCCAAGTCATTTTGCATGCACTTAAAGTGGTTTTTGATGAAAAATTCTGAATGGAAAATTAAACCTGAAAAAACTTGCGAATTTATTTCTTGTTGATGAAAAGAAAAAGAAGACTTTTTGGGTAACGATTTCTTTCATTGGTAGAATATTATTAATTACCGGAGAGGGGGAGGGGGGGTTGTTGCTTAAATAATTCTTTACTTCAACGTAAATTGTTTTAGTTATTAAATTGAAAAAAATTCGATAATTTAGAAAATAAAATTTTGAAAAAATTACGAAAATTTTTAATAAAATTTAGTTATTTTTGTTACTCAAAGAACCACCTAAAACCGGAAAAAATCACGAAAAATGAAAACACCGCAAAAACTCATCAACTCCGCACGAAAGAAAGTATAACGCATTTGACACTATTCGAAATAATTGAAGATCGTGTTATTCGTTTTAATTGCGCAATGATAAGAAAAAACCAGTTTGAATTTTTTAATAATTACGTTTATTTTTCTCTTTCTCGTACTGTCACTTTTTTCTAGACTCGAAATAAACGACGTTTTCCTGCTGCGTATCGCTACCTAGGTTTTTTTTTTTCATCGAAGGTGAGGAAAAATTCTCGTTTTTTTTTCACTCGAGGTATAAAACCGATTAGAAAAATCGATTCGGACGTTACCGGCGAAAAGTTGTGCTCGAACAAAGGCACTCGACGTGCGGCCTCTGCGTGAAAAACAAAGAAACATACTCGTTTACTCCTTCCTTTTAAACCGAATTTTTTTTCAAACTGGTACACGTATCTGATTGAAGATGATGCGTTAGCACGTAATAAGTCACGCAGAACGAATTTATTTTTAATTCTCGTTTGATATGCGCGCAATATAGAGACAAAGAGGCGCGCGAAATGTAGAAAAAATAAGGAACACGCCTGCGCATGATTTTATATTAATTTCCAACTCGGCTTTTCATTAGAGATCGTAATGATGGAAGTTAAAACGTCGTTAAATAGATCGAACCATCGAGCTTCGTCTTCGTGAATGTGCTGAGGGGTGAGAGGGGCGAGGGGCCATACAAACACGATTCATCGCCGTTACTCGGATAAATAACGAAAATATACCGGCGGCATTTTTCTCGTCTTTAATTAGAATATTTTAAAAGGCATGGAATTGAAAGGGGGTTCATGAAAAATCACGGTGGTTATTTTAGGTGCTTTATGTGGCCAACTTGGTAGACGCTGCCTTCGATATCGATTTTCATTCGAATGTTATTCGTGAGGTTATTAAAAATTCGCTAATTAGGTTCGATTAAGATATCGAAGGGAATTATTTTATCGATTTGTCTTATCGATTTTGTACGTGTGCGAAGAATCGTCTTTACAGTAGGTTACAAATTACAATGCGGTGAATTTTTACATTGTAGCTTCGAACATGGCAAAGAGGTCAATTAATTTGCTCGGCGAAGCGCATTAACCGAGCTAGCATATTTGGAGAGGTACGCACGTGTGTAATTATAGAGGGAATTTTTTAATTTAACCATTTGGCGCAAAGGAGGTGCCATATAGATGCTCGACGTTTGATGTAGACGAATTAGAACGCGTGTTGTTTTTATCAAACGTGGCCCAAGAGAATCTGCACGGTCGCTAGACCCATATAAAGGTGTTAGTTAAACTGTACTTTTCGATAATTAACACGGCAGGTATGTGGGATATGTGTATTATGGAATATAAAACAGTATAATTTGTTCCGTATTGTTTAGCAGAGTATTAAACGGGCAACTATGGGTAATTGCAGCACCGAGTGACACGTGACCATTAACGTGGCTTTCGGAAGTCGATAATTATTCCGGTAGAATTGTAAAAAGCGTCGATTGCGAATAAATGGCCGGCCGAAGATACAAGCTAACAGCTTTATTTATGTGAGAAGAAGCCAGAACACGGCCATTAACCCGCCAATGTTGGGTTGTATATGTAAATGATGTTAGTAGGATGGACACGGAATCATGGAATAAAATTTTCAACTTAAACTGCATTTACTAATTGGCCGCTGACCATATTTATATTTTCATTCATAATAATGCATTTCCTTTACTGGCATAACCCACGTGTCACGTTTAGCCTCCTGCATAAATCGCCCTGCCATCTTTGCATCTTGCTGTCGAACGATTAGCGATGAGGTTTCGTATGAAGCAAAGATGAATGCAGGTCACTGGGATTTAAATTACGAGGATAATTTTAAAATATGGTATTTTTGATGGTTGTGGTTACAGGCGAATGCGTTCTATTTCGTTGGCGTTACTTAATCGCCGGTTGACATTTTACCTGGATCATGGTCGTGTTATATCAAGGTTACGAAGCTCGTGTGAAATTCCTCCGCTGATCTTTTTCGTAATTGTTTGCCGATACTGGATGATTTCGTTATCTGATTAAATTGTCGAGGCGTTTGGAATATCGTGATGATATTTTATCTTTGATATATTATTATGAAAACTTGACCTAGATGCTGAAAAAAAGATCGTAAGAATGTAAACATTTCAAAGGAAAAAAATACGCAGGCGCCTTTTCATGACGTCACGAAAGTTAAACGAAAATTGAAAATTTGGTGGAAGGAATTTCGATGAAAAATTCTCACCAAATATTAGGTACTTTGAGGAGAAGGTGAGAGGGTAAGAGGAGAATTAGAAAAGGGAAAAGTCAACTTGAGAATTTGACTGATTAGGAAAGGGATACGAGTTTAATATGCAGAAAAAATGAACGCTTGCTTTCATTTTTTCATGAAAGAAAAGCGTTCATTTTTTCATGAAAGAAATTTCAAATTTTCACTATTTTTTCTCTATATTGCGATAATGTGGAAAAAAAACGAACGCGAAAATGAGAAAAATGCAAACAGTACAATAACCTGTATTTTGATTTTTTAGTTTTGATACTTCAGTTTTTAGATTTTCACATCAATCCCGAAATTTTGATATTCAATTTCAATATTTCAATTTCGACGTTTCCGTTACATTTTCGATTTTTCTATTTCAATATTTTGATATCGATTTTTCGATTTCGATGTGTCGAGGTGCTAAAATTTCGAGATTTCGATTTTAATATTTTAATTTCGATGTTTCAATTTCGATTTCGATGTTTTGAGGTGCTAAAATTTCGAGATTTCGATGTTATCGTTATTTTTTCTGGCATTTCGATTTCGATACTTCGATATTGTTTTTTCGATTTCGATGTTTCGTGGTGTTAAAATTTTGAGATTTCGATTTCAGTATTTCAATTTCGTTATCGTTGTATTTTTTGACATTTTGATTTCGATACTTTGATGTTGATTATTCGATTTCGATGTTTCAATTTCGATTTCGATGTTTTGAGGTGTCAAGTATTTGAACTCGATTTCAATATTTCAGTTTTGATGTTTTCGTGATGCATATTTTTCGATATTTCGATTTTTCAATTTTTGCAGTTTACCATCGATTTATTGATTTTTGTAGTTTGTTTTTTCAAAATTTTTTACAAAAGAGATCAAATAATTTACACGTTATTTCAAGTGTGTTGTAAACATGATTTTTTTTCCTCAAAATGATACTAAATTTTAAAATAATTAAATGAAAATTTTCATATTTTTACTACCTACATGGGCGTATGTTTCACATTATTTTAGAGAAGTTTTTTACTCAGTTTGTGTTGAAATTATTGGAAACGTTATAAACGAAATCGATCAGGTGGGGGGAGGGGTAGGGAAGACTTTCAGTCAAATTTGTTCAATTCAAGACTCCTGAAACTTTTTCCTCAAAAATTATAAAAAGTGGCCAAAACTTAGAATACATTTTTTTTCAACACCATTAAAATTGGTAATTTCCTGCTTAAAATAGAAAAAATTCTAAAAAATCAAATATTTAGGAATTTTTTTATAAATTTGCGATAATTTTTTGCTGAAAAATTTATCTTGAAGTTGATTTGTCTGAAAATTATGCAAAAAAGTGGTATTAAAAAAGTTGTGTAATTTTTTTTAAAAATTAAGCATTTTTTATTTAATTTTTTTTTACTTAAAATCGAATTATTTGGACTTTCGTTTCAAAATTCGATAACCTCTTAAAAAAGAAAAAAAAAAAAACAGAAAATACGTCAACGTACGAATCTAAAAATGAAAATCGAATGGTAAAAAATTATTTAAAAACTCAGCGTATTTTCTATTCGGAAAATATTCACGATGATATCTGCATTCGAAACGAATCCACTCCTCGCTTTCTATTCTTTCTCATATCTCCATCCGATCCATCTAGCTTGTATTTCCGGCCGCAATAAAACACTAGAACGAAATAACAAAAGGCAAAATTGAAAAGATTAAAACCCAAGAATTCGATCTTCTGTAATCCCACGACATATCTGAACCGCGACATTCATACGCTTCTCAAGTTTCTAAATACATCTCGGCGCGTAAGAATAATCGTAGAAAAAGTACGCGTATGTAAAATGGAACGAGTTTTGCATAATCATAAATAATATCTGCTATGATGTTGATAATCGTTGGCTGGGAACGGGCCTATTATTGCGTTAAAGCACGAACCATCTTGTCCTCGCTCTAAAAGAAGACAATTTAAAACGCTCACCTCCAGGATACGACTTATATTCGTTAATGGTTTGGGGAATCCTTTTTTGGCGAATCGCAGCGTGACGTCTTCTATATCGAGGAAAAATGTCAACAATGAGTGAATACGAAAAAGTAGCACGGTCGTAAGTCTTTTATGAAAAAAAAATCGCCATAAGGCGTTCGGGGATGTAATGGCGGAAGAAAGTCGTACATGTCGAGAGCAACGTGCAACAGGGTTTACGAACGGTATTCGCCACTTTACGGGAATATGATTTTTTCACGGTTATGTTATGATTAACCGTGAACGCGAATATTGACAGTCACCTCACGTTTCGATAAAACAAGATAAAGGTATACCAAGTGGAAACCACTGTGTAGTAATGTTTTAGCAACGTTCGTTAACATTGTAATAAAAAGCAAAACCCAACACAGCCCGCATTATAACGGTGTTATCCCCTTTAACTTCCTAGAACACACAATTGCTTCTTTTAAACATGGACGCGTATAGTGGAAAAAAATACGCATTTGTGGGTACAACCGGTGCCATACGCTATTCCCATAAACTCTTCGGTGAACTCAGCAATCCTGATTTTTCGACGTTCTCCTCTCCGAAAACGTATCCTCCGGATGAGTTAATTGTTGGCTAATCGGCATCTTTGATTCGGTTCATTCCCTGCGGACGTGTACTGCATTAGCAACTATTTAACATGGCTAGCAACATGAACTTTACATTCTTTTGAAGATGAGTAACCAGGTCGGCATATCCAGTAGTGCGATGCGCGACCATTCCTCGCGGCTAATCAATCATCCTAAAAGGCCAACTCCGCTATAAGTTAATTATCGGTGCTGCTAATAGCGAGTAATTGTTTGGACGAAATTACTCTTCTCGGCGTATCTTCCAACCCAAAGTTACCTTGTTTCGTAAACGCGTTTAATCACTCCAACCGAGTGGGTTTTTGTACAAACAGCACTTGGGGCGAATGTTCTGATGGTCTGCGAAAAAATTACCGAGAATGAGTCCCGCATTTGATGCTAGATCGCATTGATTTTCTCTCTTCTTGATTGATGATGTTGGTATTGTTTTCGCGTGACGTTATATAATAACTAATAACTGGTTAATTTTTATGGAAAACTTTTTCGTAATTATTCAGCTAGCCTAGATTTTGAAAAATTAATAAAAAACGTATGGTACTTTCGTAACTACCTTGTAGCTCCGAGGAAAATACTCGTATGTAATATCATCGACTGGTAAATTGAGAGAAATTATTCTGAAAAGATATATTTGAAATCGTACAATAACTTTGGTTTTAAAAATGAGCCAATTTGTTGAGAGAAAAAAACAAGTTAATTTACTTAGTTTTTTTGCTGACGAAAATCATAAAAAAGTTATCCGCCGTACCCGTAAAAAAATATGTATTTTAAAATATTTTAATTCAACCACTTTTTGGTCATTGTAATAACCAGCTATAGGTAAGAAGGAGAACGGGGAGGGGGATTGATGTACTGAATTTCAAAATTCGGTATCATATGCATACATATAATAGAAGCAATCCAAAACAGCGAAAAGGAGAAGGGGAGGGGAAGTATATCAATTTAAACCAGCAAAAAATAACGATCGGATACTTCAAAATTATCAAGTATGAATGGGAAGGAAGGGGTGGGGGTATTGATGTATTGAATTTCCAACTACGGTATCATATATACACAATTATAATTTTGAAATATCCGATCGGTGTTTTTTTTTTCTAGTTTAAATTGAAATACTTCCCCTCCCCTCCCCCTCTTCTCATTTCCTAAAAAATTCGATCAACATTCCTTATCCCCGAGTTTTTTGTAATTTTGTTTCAAGTTGATGAGTAAAAATTTATTTCGTTCTAAGATTCCTCAATTCTCGAATTTCGACCATTAACCTTGAAAAAAGCATCGAAAACGTCGTTTCTCTGTTTTTGAGACTTCATCGACGTCTTGAACGCATCGATCAAAAGTAATCTGATATTTGTTTATAATAATGAAAATTTCATTCGAAGTCGTATTTCTCTTTATACACAAAAAATCTCTTGGGATAATTTCTTTTCCAATTTCCCAAAAAATATTCATCAAAACTTTAACCGCCTGAAATGATTTTTGATTGAGTGGCAAATTTTCAATAATTTTTGATGTGATATTTCAACAAAAATGTTATGAATTTTCAAAATCGACTGTTTTTTTGATTCCTATGTGATTTACAAAAATAACGTTCCTACAAAAAAGCTTCATTTTTTTATAATTTATAACTTTTGTATAAACATTTTTTCGATATTTTCGCAATTAGTGAAGTTATTGTCAAAAAACAACAGTGCGATATTCTTCGACAGGGTATTTAACCGGTAGCAAAAGTAGTGAAAGTAGTGAAAAAGTAGTGAATTTTGTCGAAAATTAGTGCAAGGATGAAAAAACTCGAAGACGCGAAATATTTTTGAAAAAATTACTCAAAAATTGTTCATTTTCGATAAATGACTGACAATTTTTTATGAATTGGCAGCACTGTCGAAATATGTGACGTCACATATGAATATTTTTTTAAATTAAGCATAATACGTTTATTTTTTTATAATTTTTATTTGATGTTTTTTCAATAAAAAATTTTCTTTTCATCTGAAATTTGACTTCGTTGATGCGTGGAGGTAGGAGGAGGGGGTAAACCTGAAAGGTTCTGGAAAATTTGGTGAAAAAGTGGTGATTTTTCAAAAAAAAAAAATCCGTTAGATACCCTGCCGGCAATAATATCAACTTAGGGGGCGAAACCTTGAAAATACAAAATTATACACGTCATTACCCCTATAAACCGAATTTTCTGTTTCAACAAACCCCTTTTGGTTTTGCCTTACAAAACGACTACGTTGTTTCATGTAACAACGTGAACGTGACTGACGCTGCGCGTAACTACGAACGAAGCCGCTGCCGCGTAGCGAGAAATACCGTTGATGAGCGCGCGTTCTCGAATTCATCACTGGAATTTTTTTTTCTCGAAATATATCGATTTTTGGATTATAGAACACGTAATGCTTTTTGTTTTAAATAATTTTAATATTTTTTGGGGTCAAAAAAAATTGATTTTTGGACGTTTTTTTCAATTTTTCACCGCGATTTCTCGAGATAAAAATTTGAAAAAAATTCTCCATCGTTTGATGGTTAATGTGGCATTTAAAATCGAAGTTTTTAATTTTTCAATTCAGGTCGAATTGCTTTGTTCAACTGATTACGACCTTTTACTTATCTTCCTCGACCACATTTCTCGATCAAAAAATACACCGATAGTGTTACTCGACTTTATATTATTGAAATCACAATCTAATGAAATTTATCACCGTGAAATTCCACAAAGCATTAACCGAAAAAAAACCTAATCTTATTACGATTAATCGACACCTCATCCATACCTTAATCCGAATTGCATTCCAGTACATCTCGAAGTTGAACGGGATCTCACTCTTAACCCGCTTCCCAACTACCTTCACCTAGTTAAAAAGCCTAAAAAAATTCCACCAAAACCGCAATCGGCCCTTAACGTGTAATCAGTGTGGCTACAATCAACCAATCCACCGGTCAGTCTGGTCAAAACGGTTCGATTTCTGCCGCTAGTATCCTCATAGATTAATCGCATTTGAAAATCTCTCGACGAAATTTTACACGCTTACGAAAGTCTACGTGCATGTATAACCGAGAGCGTTATTTTGCGCAATTCGTCCAAACAATGATATTTGTTTACGTTTGAACACTCGCTAAGCGCTATTCACGATGTGCGGCTGAAAAATTCATCCATGTGCTCACGACCGAGTATTGGCTACGAGCTATGACTCCGAGAGAGTCAATTGTTCGAGACGATTACCACACGTTAGCTCTTATGTAATGAATTTTCCAAAAGTTAAAACGTGTCAACTTGAAGAGCCGGATTTACGCGTTGCTAACCATACATACAAGGTGGGTCGGTGTACATGTACATGTATAAATGGCGTACTTAAAGACTAAGTTGCGCGCTTCATGTTGCCGTTATACGAGTTGGAGTTGCTTAGCGATATAATATCTCGAGTGAGAAAAAATTTTTTAATTAAATTTCAAATAATATTTACGACTGTTTACATAGCCTCAGATATGGCGGCGAAACCGCCCTTTATTACTTTTGCTCAATAAGGCGCCCGGTTTAGATTCACACCTGCGTTTACGTGTTCCGAGGTTTTTACCTATATCCCATCCTTGTTTCCAATTACGTTAAATATCCTTACGGTATAGATGTTTATCATTGCCTCTTTTTTTCTTTTCACTTAAACACACGGCGATATAGCGTGCGTAATAAAATAGCGTATCATGCAATTACTAACTGTCTGTTTAATATTAAATACTACTTGTGATGGCGTGTGCGATTATATCGCTTTGAAATGGGAAAAAAATAGCCGCATTGGTGTTCGTATTTGGTCCGTGCGTATGAGTTTCAAACACCGTGTCCTACGCGTTTTATTTGTATAAATCATATTACCGCGTTTACCATTGAAATTCATCTAATCTGGGTTTTATCAATTGAATATCTCGGCGTTGACGTAATTACGTAAACGTGCATTGAAGATATGGTCGCGGGCATGAGCGACGAAATTCCTTGTTTTTGGGCCCACTGAACGTCGTGAAACAATCTGCTACGAATCGTAGTGATGGGGAAATCTTTTTTTGTCGTATTTTTCTACGGTGATTTATTCGCATTGAATGGAAGAGTAGGAGGTGAAGGTGCTAGATGATCTGTGACGATAATTCGCCAGTTGCAAGATTGATTGTGTTTTGCATAAAAATTCACGCTTCTAGAAATCTACACCGAGTTACTTAATCGTAAAACAATTGAAATAAAGAATTCGCGACGAGGAGGTAATAAAAAGTGATTTTTTGAGTTATTTCAAACGCGCAGATGAACCGCGATTTACTGCGGATTTTTTTTCATGAGATTTGGACAGGTTTGGGATGCAGACGTGTACCTACATTTTGAAAAATTTTAATAAAATCGCCCAAATATTCCAAAAAGTGTGTTTTAGAGCTTAATCATCAACCTGCATTCCTTAACGAAACTTTCGATGATTATGATGGGAAATTTTACATGAACCCCTCCCCTCACCTTCTTATAAAAATTGCATATTTTTGTTACAAAATGTAAAAATTTTCGCCTTTTTATTTGATTTTTTTCGACCCCAAAAAAATTGCAAAACAGTCTTAAGGTTATTTAAAACAAAAAACATTAAATGATCTATAATCCAAAAATCGATATATTTCGAGAAAAAAAATATTCAAGCGATGAATTCGAGAACGCGCGCGCATCAACGGTATTTCTCACTACGCAGCAGCGGCTTCGTTCATAGTTACGCGCCGCGTCAGTCGCGTTCATGTTGTTACATGAAATAACTGCGCAGTCGTTTTATAGCTGAAAAATGGCAAAATCAAATAACCGTTTGTTGACGCAGGAATTTTTCCTCGTTTTATTTTTTTACCCCCCCCCCCCTACCCCTCTTATCAAGAGATTTTAATTTTCAATAAAAATATTAAATTAATGAATAAAAAAATCTAAATAATGTATAAATCTTAATTAAATAGATATTATTCCAAAAAATTAAATTTTTATAATTAAATAAAATTAAACAAAAAATTTCAAATTATAATTACATTAAATTTACCATGTAAAAAAATATAGCTTAAAATGATTTAATTGGGAATTGGTCTTCAGCGTCGTTATTTATTACAAAAAAAAATTTTTAACATTTCCATACATTAAGGTTTTACTCAAAAATAATTAGAACGTCAAAATCAAGCTCATTTTTTATTACGTATTTTTTTGATAAAAATACGTAATTTGTATGAGAATTATTATCACCAGAACATTGTATAAGATTTAGAGTGATATCCGGGGAAGGGAGAGGGGAGTGCTTCGATGTCAATTTTAAACACGGTTTCGATGGCAAATATACATATTTCAAGTTAAAAGTTTTTTTTTAGAGATAGAGAGAAAAAAAAGTAATCGTCGAGTAAAAATTTAAAATTTTTGTGAATTGTCAGACTTTGAAAAGATGGGTTAAAATTGAACAAAACCCGCAGTTTGAAGAATTTTTCGATTTTTTTCTTCTCCAATTATTTAAAAATTTTTTCATGTTATTACACTGCAATTTTTACAATTTTGGTGCAATTTTCCCACATAATTGTGATTTTACGTATGACAATCTTTATAACGCATGACTGTACTTTTTTATGATATTTTTATTTTCGTGGCTTTTTTCGCAGAATTTTACACGACAAAGATAATTTTTTTTATCGTAATGAATTTTTGTTGTGTTTTGATATTTTAACAGCTTAATCGTGCTTTTTTGACAACGCGAATTTTATCAAAATATATTTTCGTAAATTTCGAGGTCAAATGTTTTTCCATTTTGTGCGATATCTCGCGAAATTACCACGAAATGTCGTAAAATATTCCATAAACTAATCTAAATTGAGAACAACTCAGCTGTCAAAATCATGAAAAAATTTCTTTCGCCGTGAAAAAACTTCATATGGTTTATTCTTCAACGTAAATTCGATAATTTACGCAAACAGCTGTTCCTCGAGGTATTGCACCATTGTCGTAAGAATTATAAAACCACAAATTTCAAAAAGAACCTTGTCAGTTTTACGGAAATTGTTGAAACGAAGAACGTTATCTTCATTACGAAATTTCCCTTAACGCGTTATAATTTAAGCTTTAAACAAACGAACGATAAGTAAAAACACGTGCTTTTGCTTTATTTACATCATAAACGCTTATGTAAGTTTTGCAAAATGACATTTCCATCAGTGTGTTTTTACATTGGCGCATCTTGAGCAAGATCTTTTTATGTGCTTAATTGTTAAAATATTTAAAAGGCCTTCACCGAGAGTCGCACGAATAATACACGTGAAAATCTCGATGAATGGAATGCCGACGTACGCCCGCACGTGTCATCTACACCAACAATGATCCGTAAACGTCGTGACAATTTCTTATTAGCTTCTTTGTTATGCATGTTTCCATTGAAAGATGTATTCAAGTTGTCGGCATAAGGTTAAACGGTTCATTGTTCGGTTGATTTATTAAATACTCGTACTGCTTTCACTGCGTTTTTTGATTGGGTCTCGTAGTATAATACAGATCGAGATGATTTCTACACCCTGCTTTTCCACCTACGCTCGATTGTGTAATCTACACAGCTTTTTACCCCCGCCGCGTATATCATCACGAAGCGCTACTTAGCGCCGAGAAACTGGTATCGATTTCGCGCCATGTTTACGTGAATGCAACCTGTACAAATGCGGACCCCTGGGCACGCGAACCCACATGTTATCGTATTGTCGCGGTTTTTTTTCCCTCCTCGTCCAGCATCCAGCAATGGCCGAAGGAAGATCATGCGCGTGTAATGACGAAACGCAAAACGATATCGCGTACAAAGTTTCGAGTTTCGGGACGAATTAGACGATTACATGGTTCGTGATGTGTAGCAATAAATTCGCAACTTCCGATGCACGTCGTGATAAGAAACGTCTGTCGTGTGACCGGAAATTTTCCTTGAAATCGTGCAAATAACGTATAAACAAATGGAAAATTATATCCTTTGGATTTGTCACGGTCATAAGATAATTTTTGCACCTCCCTTTGTGGCTTCGTATGTCTCGCATTCGGTGAACGTTTTTAACCCCCACGAAAAAAATCTCGCTAAACTTATGTTCAAATCGTACGGATGAATTATCCAATTATGCAAATATTTAACCGTGAAATGATTTATAGATAAAGCGAAGCCACGGAGAACAATTCGTTATGATCGGCTCGAGACTTCTCTGTTATTGCGCAAAGAATTAATTATTTTTAATAAGCCGCTCGTGTGTATACACCTTCGAAATCTTTCATTAAATTCCATCTTCGTTTTGTCGTTTCTCACGAGTGGGCGATTGACGCGATAAGCAAATTTGAGCGATTTATTGGCGCAGTCTTCGAGATGCCAACAGTTCCGATCAGCTTAACTGGCAATTCACTTCTGACGACGATTTATATCGAATTCTTGTCAAAGCTGTACTCGTGTGCGCTTCGTGTTTGAGGGTTTGTGCCCGCTCCGGAGTCTTCGTTGACGTTGCTGTTAACGTATCTGTCTAGTCAGAGGTCAATGCAGATTGTTTTAACGTTACGGATCATTAAATCGAACTGTCTTAGAGATATTTTTTTTCAATTCTTTTGTCTATTTTGATGAGAAAATAGTTTTTTTGAAATTTTCTAATAATTATACTTATTCACGGTGTTTTTATCGATGTTTAATTTATTCCAATTCGTATAACATAATCGTCTTTTGAATATATTAAAATTTGATTTTTTTCCCCTCGGTTTTTATGTATGTTTTTCCCGTTTTGTACTCGCACTAAAAAAAAAGTGGTTCAATGTGGAAAAAAGGAAATAATAAAAATTGCCGAATGATTTCAGTCTTACGTCGTGATTGACTCCTTCCTGCGTTTGTCTGAATAACGAGGCGTTCAACTTGGTCGTAAAAATCATAAAGAAGCGTAAATTCGATTTCAAAATGAAACAAATAAACACTTCTCTCTCTATTGTTTGCTAATGACCCTAGTTCGAAAAAAATTCATTTGTGGTAACACTGATGATGCAATTTTGTAAAACATTTGAGATTAAAACCTGCCGTAGGTGTCATGCGATTGGATTAAACTGTAAACACGAATGTATTGTCCAAAAACTGACGAACTTGGGTCACCCCGTGCAAGCCCCCCTTATTCCCATAGATGGCGATGTACGTTGACGCAAAAATGACCAATGAAAAGAGGTGAAATTTCAAAAGGGATTTTGAGGCCCTCAAAGCTAGACTAAAAAAATGACGCATTCAAAATTTTTCTACGTCTGCTCTTTCCTTTCCTTCCTTACGGGGGGGGGGGGGGTTTGGTCAAAATTGCTAAAAATGCGAAATTGTTAAAATACGAAAAAATTAAAAAAATGATGATGATGTTGAAAGTAGATGAAAAGTGAAGAAATATTACCCATTCAAAATTTTCTTCTCTCAATTTAATTTTTCCTCTTCAATGATACCTAAAATTTGAATTTGAAAAATCAATAAATTGCTAAAATACAGAGATGGCGGAAAAAATGGAAGTGATATTGAATGAAGATGGCGAGGGGGGTAAAATGATCTAAACAAATTTTCCCACTCCACTTCTACATTTTTTTCATTTTTCAAAATTTGGGAATCACTGATGATGAAAAATTTTAGTGAGGAAGGGAAATTTTGAATGGGTTATCTTTCTTTACATTTCATATAATTTCAAAATCACCATCATTTTTTTCATTTTTTTCGTATCTTTGAGCGTTTCTATACATTGAGACAGGCAAACCATCATTTATACGGAAAATAATTTCGTTGGGGTATTTTTGTGACACTTGGGATGACTTAAGACGAACGAAAATTCTTCAACCCAAAGTTGTTAAAATTTAAATGAGGATCATTTTTTGTGGTAAAAATTTCTTCCTATCTTCTTATTCGGCCTTCATATCTCTTTGTGAAATTAAAAAAGCATTTATTTGCATCAAAATGAAAGCATACTAAAACTATGCGTAGTTTAATACTCTTAGATGAAATATGCAGTAAAGAAATATTTAGGAAAGCATGTAAAACCAGCGAAAAGTTGAAAGGATGGCTTTTCCTCGACCTTGATAACAAATAACCAATGAGATTGAACTACACTAGCGCTCCTAGTGAACGGTCCTAATGTTTAGATTCTCTTAACCTCGAAACCTACAAATTATCTTCGATAATTATTAATTTGTGAAAAGGTCTACGTATGTTGTTACTTTGTGGAAAAAAATTAATTTCAACAAGTTAATGATGCATTTACAAATTACCGTCCATTTTATACCCGCACCACTGAAAATGTACGCGATATTTCCCATAAAATATAGAACTCGTAATAGATCCTCCTGAATTTCTTCCTCGTCTACAAAGTCGCTTCGGAGAAAACTACGTAAAATATAGAAAAAAAAATAGGTCAATTTTCAATTTCAGTAAACACACGACAAGAGTAACCTCTAAAGTGAACAATAGAAATGCAAAGTATAGTTAAACTGCATTAATTACGCGTTACATAGTGACCTATTGCGCATAAATTTTTTTCCCATTACGAGAGCCCTTTATGTTAATGATGTTTTTTTCTCGAATAAACCGCATCGGCGGTTCCGGTTAGTTGGAGGTTGGTAAAAACAAAAGCCGGACGTAACAAAAATGCGATTTACACGTATATTACAAATTGCCAACGTGCATGGGAATTGTGTAAGTATACTTGCGTATGAAGAATAATTCGGAAGATTCCTCGTGGAAATAGACGACGAAGCGACTATGTATAATTTCAGCTGACGAAATGTCAAAATAATTTCGCGTGCGATTGCCTTATATGGCGGAGTTTCGTCGATGAAATTTTCATAACCTCGAGAGTACACCTGACACGTGATATTTCTACCTCTCTCAGATCAAACCGTTATAATTATAAATGATTAATCGAGGATTTTTTAAATATTGGGCCACGATCGATGCAAATGCAAATAGCTACCAGTAGTATACATTTTTTAATTTAATTAAAGGGATAGAGACGCGTATAAAATATCGATTGCGCTTCGCATTTAGCTGCAGGTTCCTTACGTACGATACAGTTTCGCGTTTAATTTATTACAAATGCGGAAAAGTCCGGTTTTTAAGTTCGATAATTTATAGATGGGCTAATTTGTAAGCGCGACGCAAAAGCGTGAAGTTTTCGGCGTGAGATGAAAATCACCTCAAAGCGTTCCCGCCTTCTTTGGGAATAAAATAAAATTCTTAGAAATACGTAATTCGATATACGTGCGGCATTTGTATACGTCGAGCATTTTCTACGCTTTCCATAGTCATTATTCGGTTTCAAATTTTATGTTAATTTTTGGTGAGTTTTTCGATCATTTTATACGAAAATTTCGCCCAAAGATGAATGATAATTTTAAACTCGAATGATTTCTTTATTCGTTAAATACCCGAAACGAGCGCCAATTACGAAAAATTTCACCTCTTCGGCCTCACTTTTTTTTCAGCTTTGGCAAATCAAAAAAAGAACCATCTTGTTGGCCATCCGAAGAGAGGATTGATCGCGTGATCGTGTAAGCTACCGAATACTCGGATAAATTATACATCTTGGGTGGTTGCTCGAAAATACCCACCAATTATGGTGTTTGTTAAAATTGACACGTTTTAATTTCCGGATCGTTACGATTGGGTGTTCGGTCGTAGATCAGTTTTCAAAACTACCGGATTGACCGGCAGGCTTGTTTAGTTGGATTTGTACATGTTTATGAACGGTTATATGGCGATGTTTATGAATATTATTTCCATTTGTGAAGTTCCCTTTGTGTTTGTTTTGGAATATGAGTTATTTGTTAAGTGGGTTTTGTTTTTAAACTGCGTGAAGTCCGTACTCCTTGACCTTTTGAATGGCTTTGAGAAATTTTTTTATAATTGGAAACTTGGTATTTGAGTTTATTAAAAAGCTGAAGAAAGTAGAAAAAGTAGATGAAAGTAGATGTACTCGTAACACGTGTTAATGTGTCAAAAAGCAAATACCGAGAAAAGGAAAGAAACATTTTTGAATAAAAATCATCAAACAAAATTCATTTTGAAAACTGTTTAAAAATTGGTATGGTAAAATTTCATTTTTTCAAAAATTTAAAAGATTGTAGGCAGTTTGTTGTAACTTTGTTGAAATTTCGCTGAAAGTTTCCTAAAAATTTGCTAAAAATCTGCTAGCAATTTGCCAAAGGGTGGCTCCTTTTGCCAACTTGTTGCAATCTTCCTACAAACTTTCACCAAACTAAGAAAACCTTCGGCAAACCTCCAGCAAACTTTTAACAAACTTTTGTCAAACCTTTGACAAACTTCCAATAAACTTCCATCAAAATTCAAGCAAACATTAAAAAAAACATTCGACAAACTTTCAGCAAACTTTTGATCAACTTTCACCAAACTTTTAGAAAACTTTCGATAAACTTTTACCAAACTTTTATCAAACTTTTAATAAACTTTTACCGAACTTTTAGAAAACTTTCGACAAACATTTATCAAACTTTTAGAATACTTTCGACAAACTTTCATCAAACTTTTGATAAGCTTTTATCAAACTTTTAGAAAACTTTCGACAAACTTTCATCAAACTTTTGATAAGCTTTTAACAAACTTTTAGAAAACTTTCGACAAACTTTTATCAAACTTTTGATAAACTTCTACCAAACTTTTAGAAAACTTTCGACAAACTTTTATCAAACTTTTAATAAACTTTTATCGAACTTTTAGAAAACTTTCGACAAACATTTATCAAACTTTTGATAAACTTCTACCAAACTTTTAGAAAACTTTCAACAAACTTTCAGCAAACTTTTGGTAAAATTTTGACAAACTTTTAGAAAATTTTTGAAAAACTTTCAGTCAACTTTAGGTGAACTTTCAACAAGCATTTGTCAAATTTCTCACAAACTTCTATCAAACTTTCAGCAAACTTTTTGTAAATTTTTACTGAACTTTTGAAGAAATTTTCCAAACTTTCAACAAATTTTCAACAATGTTCTGGCAATATTTGGGCAAACTGTGAACAGTCTTTCTTGATTGTTTATTTTGTTTTTAATGAGTTAATTAAATTTTATAAAAAACATTTCCAATAAATTCTTAAATTTTATTTGTTTAATTTTTCAAATTTTTAACGTCATTTTTCCAATTTTTTTTTCTAAAACAAAAGTACTACTCGATCGATTTGAAAATTTTTTCGTGTTGATATCTCTCATTCTTATAACAATTTTTCACGTTTTTTTGTCAAATTAACGACAAAATGAAAACAATAATGGTCTTTTTCCATGAAACGAAACACGCCTGCGTAAACTCGTAACCTAACACCTTTTACAGGCGAATAAAATTACAAAATACAAAAGAACTAGTCTCGAATTCACGTCTGTGTTTTTCTCACATAAACTCATCTCGCATCGTGCGAATTACTCCGTTCAAATAACACGTCTATATCAAGACCACGACGTATAATACGAGATAAAAGACACCGAAAAAACAGAACGAGGTATTTTATCGCATTCGCCCATTCATCAATTCGTCATTACAACTCCGAATGGTTATGGCGGCACTACGAGTTGAAAATAGGTAGCTAGGTGGATGACTTTGGGGTCCGTGTATCTGAAACACTCCTAGTGCACGTTTTTCTCCTTTTTTTTTTTTTACACGTAGAAGCTCGTAGATTAAGTCATTTATCAAATTGTGAAACCTACCAGTGTTTCGCTTTTATGTATTTATGCAGTTTTTCGTCCAGTACAGTAATTTGTTAACGAACAAACCAAGTCACCGGAAATCTCACTACTTAGCGATGTACTCGACGTAAATGACGATAATTAGAGTAGAACCAGTTTCCATCGTGATCTACAATTGTGTACTTGTATTAAAAAATAA
This sequence comes from Maconellicoccus hirsutus, assembly GCA_003261595.1. Lineage (NCBI taxonomy): Eukaryota > Metazoa > Arthropoda > Insecta > Hemiptera > Pseudococcidae > Maconellicoccus > Maconellicoccus hirsutus. Next base: position 27,642 of record QBDW01006915.1, read on the forward strand.
ACTTCCACGAAACGATATGGGTTTACATGTCATCTCTTGTTATAGAATATTAATCAAGACCTGGATTTAATTCGCGGAAAATCGCGAGTTTTTTTTTCCAAGTCTTCATGTCCTTTTCGTGAATTTTTCGCCGAGTTCGGCTGTATTTGGAAATACGCCGAATCGAGCAAATATAGAATTAGCTTCCGGTTCGTATCGCTTATTTGACGAAATCGCTGAAATACGTTTACCCGGCGTTTTCAAACTTGACCTTGTTTTTCGTCTACGACAGCGATAAACGAAATTCGAACCTCACTTTGGTAAAATTTTCATTCGTTAGTTATCGTTCACAAGTCAAGGTGTTAAAATGCCTTATACCTACTTACAAGGTTTGTTTTGAAAATTACCATCGTACTTCCGCGTTTCGTTCGATTTTTCTGTATCTACGTGGTACGTACACGTGTCACTATAGCACAGATGTACTAAATATGCGTTTATTTCACAGATGGTGGTATTCCGGCCAGACCTCATGCCAACGGCGTTTGTGGAAGACCGGAAGAAAAATTGTCTACTATTTCTAGGTAAGTATTGTTCGTTCTTTTCAAAGTGTAAACCACGTATCTGCTTTTGGAACTGGTCTTTTGTACAATTATTTCTTCGCGACTTCGTCATAGTTCTCCTTTTACTTTCATACCGTGTATTGTGTGGTTTACTTTTAACATCTTCGGATTCATTTGGCCGCCGAGCTTATTATAATTTCTGCAGGTAACCAGGTAAATGGTTGCGCTGATTTAGAAACAGTTGCATAAGCGTGGTAACATCAAATTTGCATTTAACGCTAATTACATCGCGAAGAAGTTAAAGCGGGATTAATTGCTTTGGTAATGGTTGTATCCGCGGATACAATTAAATTTACATTCGTTAATTTGTAGATGAATAATTTTTTTAGCGAGTAATTACCACGTAAAGTAGACGTGTTGAAAAGTCGGTGTTTTGTTTACGTAATCAAATGTCAGCTTCGGTGTGAAACGAAGCTTCGTAATTTTTTATGACCAGTTTGATGACGTCTTGGTTTTTGTCGTGTAATGTCTGAAGTAGAAGTTCTTCGTATGTCGTAGAAATACGTTCTTCGAATGGCCAAAGTTCGAACTTCATGCCAAAAGGAGCTCTTCAATTGTTCTACACGACAAAGGGATCTTTTTATCATATTGCATCGATGTTTCATCTTTAACGCCATTTTTCGAAGTTTTTCTTTAGCTAAATTCTACATTATTTATTTTCAAAAGTTTCTTAGTAATTTTAAGATAAGTTGTGTTCTTTGTAATTCTCGGGAAAAAAATTGAAATCGAATTGTCATCAATCATTATTCATAATTTTTCGTAAAACAACCTGATAAAAGCTACGTAATTCAATTAAATGTTACTGCTGATCGAAAAAGTCCTGTAAATTCTTGTAATTTACTCAGAAAATACGTATTTTTCTTTAAATTAATTTTTTTCGAATCATTTTTTATTTTAGCTAGATCTTGATGTTCGACAATAACGATCCTAGCGGCGATTGAATTTTTCTGTTAAAGCAGGTGATGTATTTTGAACGCAAGAATTGCCCTCTGGAGGAAAAAAAGTGCACTATTTATCTGAAATAAAATTGCTGTTTTTTTTCTCGAAAAATTGAGCCCATAAAATTATAGAAAGTTTTAATTTCTTAATTTTCAATTTTTAAATTAAATTAAAAAAATTCATATTTGCATTTTTTTGAAGGCAATAACCTCCGAGGAAAAAATTCTTCATGAACCTTGAAAATGAAAAAAAAAATCACTTTTCATTGGGAAAAATATCTCCAAGGTGGCTTTCGAGATACAATCTGGGTTATGTAATTACACGATAATGTTTGTGTTGAGTATTTTGTTCAGCGAACGTGTAGGGCCATAAATTGAACTGACATCGTATCTATGCGCAGAATATAGCTCAAGTTATTTGAATACGTGCAATTTGCCAACGTTAATGAAATCTAGGGCATCTGAAACACGAGTTGTTTTCAAAATGAATCCTCTCTTTGGTATTACAAAGAGACGTTCGAATTTTCATTTTGTTTATAACGAATCATCAACTTGTAAACATGTTTTTAATTAACGATTAATAGTCGACTTGTACGTTACGCTGGATCGTCTCGGAGAAGAAATTAAATTAACGGGATCAAATTGGTAGATTTTGTTATCATTGCTAGTTATACTCCGAAAGATCAATCTAATCGTAGTTTAGGTAAAAAAATTTCATATTTATCGTGACTCATGCATTAGACGCGATAAAATTATCGTATCTTGTAACAAGTTTACGAACTGTATCGTTTTTTTTTCCTCTTCGTCGATTTATATAAAGTGGAAAAAAAGCGAGAAAAAAATAACGCAATGAAAATTAATCAATCGTGTAATTATATCTAAAACGTATTACACAATCGTCTTATGTATGCAATGCTGTATTTTCATTTTCAAAGAAAACGATAACAAAATCAGCGTGAGTTTTCACCTACTTTTTTGCCTCCGTTTAAGTAAATAAAATTTATAGCGTTAAATTAAAGGTATAAATTTATCTGCTATGAAATAGACGTAAACCGTGAATGATTAATGCTCGTCGCCTTCATCTTTCGCCCCCGTGTACTCTCGATATTTTAAACGTATATCGATCTATGCGTTTAATATTTTTTATCTGATTTCGATTACTCGATGTGCTTGAGGAGAGGCGAAGTTTTGTACGTTGGATCGGTTATGAGATTTTATTACGGCTTTTTTAATTCTTCTACAGGAATCAGCGTTGAGGTTAGATTAGAAATGAAAGTTCTTTTGAGACCTCCAACACTCCTTCTCGCTGCTGACTACGTGTACTGAAAATTACCACCGGTGACGAGTGGGCTTCGTGTGTCATTACTGCGTGAGGTGTCGAGCTTGGATATTTTTTGGATATATTTCGCGAAATAATCGTTATTTTGGAAAAATTAATATAACTAAAATTATTCTTTGTGAAATTTCCAACAAAAAAGATTATAATCTTTTTTCGTCTAGGAGTCATATTCAGCTTATAAATCGACGATCTTTTTGAGGTGTATTTTAATTAAGCCGTTCGAACATGTTTTCTCATGTTCAACACGTGATTTCTCTGATTGTATGAAATATAAAGGCAAAAGTTACCATATATTTGAAATTCTCTTGAAAAATGCCATCTTTTTCGACTCGTGAAATCGATTTTACTCGTATTCAAATTTTGAAATTGACAATAATCCTCCGGTATCTTTTGTTTAAACGAACAAATGAAAGCTCCTGATCTCAGCATCTCTTTAAAATTTCCACTCGAATAATTCGAACAACCTAAATCGTATTTCCGAGTAAATGTTTATTCATCGACATTGAACCAGGACTAAAAGATAAACAAACCAGAACTCGATTACATCGACGAATCCGCACGATTGATACACTGTCGCTTTTAAAGTCTTAGAATTATATTTAAAGAGCTACTTGGTCATTTGTGAGAAGAATTCGGTTAGTTGACCGGTGTCGGTACGTTGAGCACTTTGACCTAAAATAAATTTTCATCTCGCGGCATTAAGGAGACTATTCTTCTTTGGGTAAACGTGGTGAATTTCGTCGGTATTCGTGACTTCACAATAATTTCGCTTATTGGAATTTTCAAACATTTTAGCATCAGGTACCGTTTTACTTGAGGAACAGCTGCTGCCGGTAAACCGGTTACTTCATCAAATTACGTGAAACTTTATAGTTGGTATATCGATTTCCGGAGAGCTCGTAATTATAAATCGGACAGTATCTTTTATTAGCCCGATGATAATTTATAACCTACTTTTTTTCGGACACATTTGTACGATTATACGGATAACTCGTGTGCTGAGGCGTTGCGGTGAAAAATATTTAAAATGGCGTGCTTCGCATTAGCATACATTGTAAAGCCGAACCTGTAGGCAAGTATTTTTTTTTGTTTATATCGTGTATAATGATAAATTATTCGAACGTGTTTTCTTCTTCGTAGTTTGGATTAAATGAAAATCGGAAATTTGTTTAATGGAAAAGCACTTTGAGCAATAAAACTTTAACGATTTCGATATATACGAAGCGAGCATTAAATTTTTATTTTTATTAGCGATACAATGAAATTGCCACATCGATAGTTGTAAAAAAAAAAATGCTATAAAAATTATCAAATCTAGTCGCCCCGACGTGTATCGGAAATTGGTAGAATTTAATTCATAGATTCTTTTGGTTCTTCCATTTTCAACGTTGGATTGTTCTACAATTGACGTCTCGAAAGAAACCTTTCTCGTGGAATTATCCACCATAGGTACGTAATTTGCATGATTTTCAAATCAGCTCGCTGCCACCTTGGAACGTGTGCGTAATAACGAAACCTCAAACTGACTTTTGCCACTATTATTTTATGACAGCTAAAGCGTTCAAAATGTCGACTACGGATGTTTTTAATATCTTTTAATGTCAAAAGTCAAAGTAATTTTGCAATGCAGTAACGTCCAGACAGTCTCAATCAACACTTGGGAGGTTGATCCCCCTCCCTGCTTTGTCTACATATTGTATTTATAATCGAAAGGTCAACGTTACAAATCGTAATTGTCTTCGGATCGAGTAATTTATCATGAGAAAAGTTTTGTTCGTTGAAAGCAGCTGGGAGAAAAGGAGATAATTCGAGAAGAAATTTAGCGCAAGTATTTATGGAAAATTTCTAGAAAATTCGAACGATTTTTCTCTTCTTGAAAAGATGTCTAATTCAAAGATAATTGTTTCGAAAAGTAATTTTATTCGACAAAATAGATTATTTCGATGACCAAATTTATATTTCTAAACTCGAGTTAGGCCTATTGATAACGACTCAATAATCAATATCGATAGTTTTGCTCTAAAAAATCGACTTGGTTGACTAAAATTGATTTTTTGATTTTTTTTCGGAGTCGATCAAATTCAAGTTATGTCGATTTTAGTCAATCGATATCGATATTTCCATAATCGATACAGATATCGACTTCAACAATCAATATCGATAATTTTACTTTGAAAAATTAACTTGGTCGACCAAAATCAACTTTTTGACTTCTTTAGGAAGTCGATCAAATTCAAGTATTATGTTGATTTTAGTCAATCGATATCGATATTTCCATAATCGACACTGATATCGAATTCAATAATCGATATCGATAATTTTACTATGAAAAATCGACTTGGTTGACTAAAATCGATTTTTTGATTTTTTTCGGAAGGCGATCAAATTTAAGTATTATGTTGATTTTAGTCAATCGATATCGATATTTACCCATTCGATATCGATATTTCCATAATCGACACTGATATCGACTTCAATAATCGATATCGATAATTTTACTATGAAAAATCAACTTGGTCGACCAAAATCAATTTTTTGACTTCTTTAAGATGTCGATCAAACTAAAATATTACGTCAATTTCAGTCGATCGATATCGATATCGATATTTCCATAATCGATACTGATATTGACTTCAATAATCGATATCGATAGTTTTGCTCTAAAAAATCGACTTGGTTGACTAAAATCGATTTTTTGATTTTTTTCGGTAGTCGATCAAATTTAAGTATTATGTTGATTTTAGTCAATCGATATCGATATTTACCCATTCGATATCGATATTTCCATAATCGATACTGATATCGACTTCAACAATCGATATCGATAATTTTACTTCGAAAAATCAACTTGGTCGACCAAAATCAATTTTTTGACTTCTTTAGGATGTCGATCAAACTAAAATATTACGTCAATTTCAGTCGATCGATATCGATATTTACCTAATCGATATCGATATTTCCATAATCGATATCGATATTTTCATAATCGATATTTCCATAATCGATATCGATGGTTACTTTAAAAAATCGACTTGGTCACTAAAATTAATTTTTTGACTTTTTTAGGATGTCGATCAAATTAAAATATTACGTCAATTTCAGTCGATCGATATCGATATTTACCTAATCAATACCGATATCGACTTCAATAATCGATATCGATAGTTTTGCTCTAAAAAATCGACTTGGTTGACTAAAATCGATTTTTTGATTTTTTTCGGTAGTCGATCAAATTTAACTATTATGTTAATTTTAGTCACTCGATATCGATATTTCCATAATCGATACTGATATCGACTTCAACAATCGATATCGATAATTTTACTTTGAAAAATCGACTTGGTCGACCAAAATCAATTTTTTGACTTTTTTGGGATGTCAATCAAATTGAAATATTACGTTAATTTTAGTCGATCGATATCGATATTTACCCAATCGATGTCGGTAGTTTGTCTTGAAAAATCGATTTTGCTTTTACTAATGTTAATTTCTACGATTTTCTTAAAAAGCAATTCTTAACAAGTCTATATTTTTAGACATCGATTTGAACTACTCCAACTTCGATGATTCGTTTCCATTAAATCGATTTTAAAGCCAAATTCTATAATAATCGACATGCACGACGTTAAATTTATTCTATCATTTTTATCAAAGCTTTAAATGAAACGTGTGAAATTTTTATTAAAAAATAATCTTGAAGATTTCATTCGACGACTCTAAAAATTAATTCAACCGGTTACGAGCACCATGGCCGTTACAAAACTGAGGTAATTTTTCAACGCAAATTTGTTATTATCCGATGAAAAATAATCACGAAAATCTCGAAAACTTGGTCGATCGAGATGACCTTCCGCGACGGATTTTTTTCTACGTATATCTCCGGCGCGGCATTGTCGTCGATTAAAACCAGTTATTTTTCGAAGAAATCATCCGTTTGTGAACTCGCACGATATACTTTATTATAGGGCTTTTCATATAAATTCACGTGATTAAAGGTGTTAAAAGTATGTGATTTTCGAATACACCGAGAAAGGGAAAAATAACCAAACCAAGGTATATTTAGCGATCTCTAAACGCTGCGTGGTTTTCGCCGGACACCGTCGTCTAATTATAGGAATAAGTGGTAAATGAATTTACGTGATCAAGCCGCCCTTTAACCGCTACAAATTTCGGCATTAACTCGTCAATTGGTTCTGGGCGACAATCTAATCGCAAGTGTGTCAAATAGTCTAGGTTATACGCTAGATCATCGAGTCTTTTGTAATTTGCTCGTGTACCCGCATGCGTAACTTTTTGGTTAGCGCGAAACCAGTATGCTAGCAAAAGCCCATGAGTGTACGAGAAATAGGCCATTTCGAGAGATGACAAATTGCATGGTTTGGTCTGCTGGATACGTAAGACCTTTAATACCCGTATATGTAATGATTATGATGCTGAGTTGTGGTAATCGTTGGTCGATTTAATCATCGAGTTCGTTGTGCCAACATATCGAACGTGGAAATGCATACATTATTAATCAATATTTTGGTGGAATTTCGAATCGATTTTCAGACGTTGTTAAATTTTTGAGCAGTGTTGTAACATGCATCTATCTTGAAGAATTGAAACGCATTTATGATTCATTTTTCGTTATTTCCTGTAAATGGAAAAAATTTTTAAAAATACTCTAAACACGAAGTAATGATCTAGATAAAAATCTGACGTCACGAAAATACGTATATTCTCGTTGCACGCAGATATAACGAGAAACAAATTCATCTTCTTTCGTTCTACGAATTCAATCGAACTGAAGGTAATTTTCCACTTGAAATTCGACTGGAGAAGGAAAAAAAACGAGTAAAGAGCTACATGAGCTTATTGGTGTTACGGCGATGGTGGTCAGGTCAAGTACAAAAGTGCATAGGTATCTGGATTATGTATTTGATGGATATCGAGGTTAACGTGCAAATGCTAATGAGACTAATGAGTTTTTCTCACGACTACCGCGTCTGAGATCGGTGTAACGACTAACCTAATATTTCATAGATCATATCCATTGTTGTTTTTCACAGCACCACGACCGCCCGGTCACCGGGTACAAATTACAGTCGTGATAACGATTGCGAAAATCCATATTTCGATTTCCGCCCGTTCAAGGACGTCGTGTTATGGAATTTTTAACGAAGCGTATGATTTTTCTGTAAACGGCTCAATACGGCGCGTCTTTTAATTAGAAAAAATTCTAATTTATTAAACGCATGTGAATAGTTTATTGTCGCCTGCGCGGAGACCTTTCATGTGAAATCCTAACGAAGATTTTAAATTATCGGTTATATTCTCGAATAAGTAGACGTAGTAAGTTACGATCTCTTCGGTTAATTATAAAAACCACGTATTCCAGTGCGCCGGTTGATTCACGAAAATTACCATCGGAGTTGTATTTCATAAGATGATATGGTTTTTGGTTTGTTGACATGACAAGGCGTCCGAAAACGGAAACCACGTATGGCACGTAGCACACATTGTAACCACGTGAATTTTCTATAAAAAAATCTCCGCCGCGGTCACATATAGTCGCTTCGGCGCATTGTTTCCTCGGCTAATAAATCAAACCATTGTCACATTACGTGTGATTTCTTCGGCGATTGCGAATCGTACGCGATGTCTCATCAATCACCCACAAATTAGCGTTAATTGTCGGTGCGCGACGTGATGACTCGAAAATTCGCTAATTTTTGAGTATTCACCGAGAACGCGACGGCACATTACGGTGAGGTTTTGATTAACGATGATGACTTTTGTTATGCAGCCGTCGTCTACTAGGAAATCGATTTAATGAGTACTTTCACCAAGGGCGTTGGAAATTTTCACGCCGTTTGGCCGTTGTGAATTGTGTTCGAGGTGGTTTTTTTTCCATTTAACGGATATTGTCGCGAAAGTCGTAGAATGTCGTGGAGTTTCGAAGAGAGAACGAATGGTACGTGAATTGGAGGAGGCGGATTTTTAAGGTGTTTTTATGGTCGTTATTATTATTACAAACGGAACCGACGAATCGAAACCAAAATATCGATTTAACAGAATCGATTTATCAAAATCGAAAAATTATCGAAATTGAAATTTTGAAATGTGTTGGAATCAAGGAATCGAAATTGATTTGTCAAAGTCGAAACCAAAATATCGATATAACAGAATCGATTTATCTAAATCAAAATATCGAAATCGAAAAATAATTGTAATTGATATAATATGTATCAACATAATATCGGAATCAAAAAATCGAAATTAATTTGTCGAAACCGAAACCAAAGTATCGATATAACAGAATCGATGTGTCGAAATCGAAAAATTATCGAAATTAAAATATTCAATTGCGTTATCATTAAGAAATCGAAATTGATTTGTCAAAATTGAAACTAAGATATCGATATAACAGAATCGATTTATCGAAATCAAAAAATAATTGTAGTTGATAATATCGATATAACAGAATCGATTTATCGAAATCAAAAAATTATCGAAATGTACTGTAATCGAAAAATCGAAATTTATTCGTCGAAATCAAAACCAAAATATCGATATAACAAAATCGATTTATCGAAATCGAAAAATTATCGAAACGTACTGGAACCGAAAAATCGAAAAATTATTAAAATTGGAATACTGAAATGTGTTGGAATCAAATAATCGAAATTAATTTGACAAAATCAAAATTAAAATATCGATATAACAGAATCGATTCATTGAAATCAAAATGTCGAAATCGAAAAATAATTGTAGTTGATATATCGACATATATTGGAATCAAAAAATCTAAATTGACTTGTCGAAATCGAAACCAAAATATCGATATAACAGAATCGATTTATCGAAATCGAAAAATTATAGAAACGTACTGGAATCGAAAAATCGAAATTGATATGTCAAAATCAAAATATCGAAATCGAAAAGTTATCAAAATTGGGATACTGAAATGTGTTGGAATCAAATAATCGAAATTAATTTGACAAAATCAAAATTAAAATATCGATATAACAGAATCGATTCATTGAAATCAAAATATCGAAATCGAGAAATAATTGTAGTTGATATATCGACATATATTGGAATCAAAAAATTGAAATTGACTTGTCGAAATCGAAACTAAAATATCGATATAACAGAATCGATTTATCGAAATCAAAATATCGAAATCGAAAAATAATTGTAATTGATATATCAACATAATATTGTAATCAAAAAATCAAAATTTATTCGTCGAAATCAAAACCAAAATATCGATATAACAAAATCGATTTATCGAAATCGAAAAATTATCGAAACGTACTGGAATCGAAAAATCGAAATTGATATGTCAAATGTCAAAATCAAAATATCGAAACCGAAAAATTATCAAAATTGGAATACTGAAATGTGTTGGAATCAAATAATCAAAATTAATTTGACAAAATCAAAATTAAAATATCGATATAACAGAATCGATTTGTCGAAATCAAAATATCGAAATCGAAAAATCATCGAAATTTAAATATCGAAGTAGAATCATCTGAATTGAAAAATCGATATCAAAATATCTACTTCGAATAACGAAACTGAAGTACTGAAATCGAAATTAAATTATTCGAATATCGTCCATGCTCTCTGGTTTTGCTCTTGGCTTTCTTTTTCGAATTTGTCTACTTCTCGAGTTATTTTCGCTATTCTTCCAAAGTCGGAAAGTCTCATCAGAAGTTATCGTCTCAAAAATATAGTAAAATTCGTCTTCTATTCCACGAAGCTACAAATCGAGCAAAACATACCGAACAATAATTTCAAACATTCTACGGCCTCATTGACATTTCGTCTCGATTCCTCGTGCACATCCTATAAACAAATACTCATTCTTTTATTACCCGAGTCATAATTTCAACGGAATAGTAATCGTAAATAAATCGTGACAAATACAATCGCAAAGCGGACCACAAGCGATCACGTCAAGCTAAAAATTCATCGTTGACCTTTATACGACGTGATAACCACGAATCCATGAGCAAATCTGTTCATCTGCGAGACCCCAAAACAAACGTTCCGATGGCATTTTTTTTTCTCCGTTGCATGTGAACCATGTAATACACGATTGGAATTCGTTGGATAAGATTCGCCATGTCTCGTATATATTATCAGTATACAAGAGAGGCGTGTTAAAAACAAGGTCATTATCAAAGTTCACTAACATCTCGTAAGATAGGCGGCCTAGATTTGACAATTCTATCGATGTTTAAATGTCTCCCTTGTGAGAGTAATTATTTCAAGGTCGTGTTACTTTTTCCACACATCTTCCGTTGAACGCGATGTAGCGCCGTTGCGCTAGTTTTCACGTAATATTAATGTCGAACTGTTTAAGAAAAACATGTTGCGATTATTCGAAATATTTAACGGCATTAGCGAAATGTAATCTTCAATGAAGCTGTCGGTATGTTATAGCATCGTATAATAATATTTACAGGTGGTATTGCGTCACGGAATTATCACCTGCTAAGTTTAATGGACGGGTTAGTTTATTTGATGTATATCGTAATCTGCAGGATTTTATTTTTTTAATGAGAAAACACGCATGCCGCCTTTTGCCAAGCATCATACGTGTTGCCTCAAGCAAAGTGGGTGATTTTAGTAAACGTCAATGAGATGCGATTTCCACAATCTCATTATCGAAACACGCACTCGGCGATTTTTACGAACACCCTGTATACGTTTTTAATTTAATATTAATAACCGTACAACATTTATTTAAAAATTCGTCTCGAAACCAGATCTATTTCTCTCATACGGAGCTATTGTATTTTTTTCCCAACTTATCCGACTACTTCTTTCGTGATTCATTACACGCGCTTTATGCTGGGCAACATTTTATATTCTTTTTATATTACGAATATGAAATATGAAAAAGATTGAAATTTATTTTCGAAAATCCGACTCTAAAGTGAAACTTTTTTTTTAATAGATACTGGACCGTCGAAAGGCCAAGGCAACCGCTTACGTACCAAGTTCTAAAGAGATTGTGTCGAGAACGAGGCGAACTTTTCGAAGATGCTGATTTCCCACCAAGTGCCAAGTCTTTGTTTACATCTAAGAAACTGCCAATGCAACCGATTATCTGGATGAGACCTCACGTAAGTTGCGTTTAAGTTTGATTTATTGTACGGGTTCGGTGTCGGAGGAAGTTTTATTCCAGTGTATGTGAGGTCATGTTGCTCGATCGAGAGGTATATTTTCGATAATCGAATATGATTTGAAATTAGTATCGTCTATGAGTAACTTTAATTATTTATTTTTCCATGAATATTCGTAGAATTATTTTGAATTTAATGTTGGTTAACCTTTGTTGATTTTTTTAAATATTTGATCAAAGTGAAATTTCAAAATGAAGGTATTCGGTCAAATTTACTTAAAAACGACTTTTTCGATATTTTTGATTTTTTTCGAAAATTGGTGCCCTTAAATGGTATTGAAGGACGTGCAAAAATTAATTTTGAGTTATTTGAAAAAAATCGTATTTTTCGATGTATTATTGACCCTCAAATATCATATATTTTTTTCAAAATTTTGCCTCTCCGAGGTCTTGGTCAAAAATCACAAAAACCGCGCGCGAGCGTTGGCCGAAACTTCCCACTACGCGATAGCGCCTCGTTCACCATTGCGCACGGCACCACGTAACATGCTTAACGCAGCAACATGCGTAACCGTAAACGAGGCGCTACCGCACAGCGAGAAGTAACGATTGGCGCGCGCGCTCAAGCTTTTCACTTAAATAATTTTTTTTACAAAATCTACCGATTTTTGTGTTATGGATCACATAATATTTTTTGTTTGAAATAATTCCAAGATTAATTTGCGATTTTTTGCCGTCGAAAAAGTCGATTTTTACAAAATGCGAAGCAAGGCAAAAAACAACGCAAAAATCGACTTTTTCGACGCCAAAAAATCGCAAATTAATCTTGGAATTATTTCAAACAAAAAATACTATGTGATCCATAACCTAAAAATCGGTAGATTTTGTAAAAAAAATTATTTAAATGAAAAGCTTGAGCGCGCGCGCCAATCGTTACTTCTCGCTGTGCGGTAGCGCCTCGTTTACGGTTACGCACGTTGCTGCGTTAGGCATGTTACTACATGCCAAACGCGGTGCCGTGCGCAACGGTGAACGAGGCGCTACCGCGTAGTGAGAAGTTTCGGCCAACGCTCGCGCGCGGTTTTTGTGATTTTTGACCAAGACCTCGGAGAGGCAAAATTTTGAAAAAAATATGTGATATTTTGGGGTTGATGGTACATTGAAAAAATGAGTTTAAAAAATTGTGCCAGTTGAGATAGATGGTTAAAAAAAAAATTAAGTCAAAAACCCCCGTTTGGAAGGGAAAAAATTGGAGTGGAGGGTTGTTGATTTTTTCATGGAAGGCGCTTATAAGGGTCTACCATGCACCAAGATTTCAATTAATTCCGTCAACTTAAATTTGAGAAAAAAATTCATATCTGATTTTCGAAAAAAAAAATCTCTCGAAAACGAGGGGGGAGGAGGGAGCTGAAATTTTGGTCATAAACGTTTCTCGATATTATCTACCTGCCACCCAAATGTCATCAAAATCTGGACCCTGAGGCAATCGCTTATGGTAATTTGCCTGTAGCCTTTAGCACCTGGGATTAAAGACCTTTGTAAATGCTATTGCACCCTCCCCCTCCTATTTTGGAGCTAGTGGAAAAATACCTATCCTATAAGCAATGTAAGTACTTGCTTGAAAAAGTGAAAAAAACACATCTACATGATTTAAGATACCAGCACGAAGTATCTAAGATATTATGCAATAACTCTTGACCTTTGCATCGTAATATACTATTCATTTTCGCTCAATTACTCCAGCAATAGAAACCAGATCGGTGGCACATTACTTTAGCGACGTCGTAGAAATATACGCAGTAGGATAAAAAAAATAGTATAAAAATTTCACGCACATTGGTTTCCGCTGCTGGACGGACATATGTGCTGGGTCGCTGATGCATAAATGATATTACATGTAAATGCATTTTGTATTTAAATCAGATTATTGTAAAAGCATTGCGATCATCCTCCGCTCTTTGCTGTGTTCGGGTACTTCAAAAAGATAAGTAGTTTTAAACTTTTTATCGACCGGTTCGATCGAGATTGTGGAAAACTAAAGCATTCTAATTGATGTTTTTACCTATACCTACGTTCTAGTGTAAATTTTAATAAATTATTCGCGCCAATGTAAAACGCCGTGGTATCGAAAGTGGGCTCGAACGCGGGCGTACAAACGCGTACTACTTCGCTTTGGGTTTCTTCAGTTTTTATTTTCATTTCAGGAAATGTGCCAAAGACCGAGGTTCATGTCGGAAAATCGAAGCGATAGCGAAGAAAAACGATTCGAGGTGGAATGCGGCGAATTAGGAGATGCTTCTTTTTTAGCAGCTGTTTCGTCGTTAACGCTGACGCCGAGATTTTTACATCGCGTTGTACCTCCCGATCAAAGTTTCGATCCGGCTGGATCGTATTGCGGTATTTTTAGGTAATTTCGTGAAATCCAGTTGGACGAGTGGAGATAAAAATCGACTGGTTTCCTTTTTCACGTGTATACGCGATAATATCGGGTATTTGGTGGACGGATTATGAGTGGGAGATACAATGTTGAATGATCTACGATTTCATCGTTGGAATATATTTAGGTTAAAGAGGTATTTGTTTATTTTGGCGTTTCACCAAATAATGGCGCCGTCTCGAGCGTTTCACTAGTATTAATAAAATCGCTGTGGAAAATTGGCCCTTTTAAAAAAAATGCAAAATCACGTCGAATACGCGAAATTAGCCTAAGAAAATAAATAATAAAATACATCGAACATAACCCAGCACTGAGGCAAGGTTAATGGCAAGGACATTCCAATGTTTTCTTTATGATCACCGGTTGCAAAATATCTTGACCGTTGACTTTATCCATATCATTGTGTGATCGTGTTCTAACTACTCCAGAAACCAGATCTGTTTACATTTGTTTACATTTGAATGCAGCCTCGTTATATTATTCCGCTTTTTTTTTGCCCCTTCTTATTTTTAATAGTACCGGTTTAATGCATAATAAATGCAACGATGATTTGATTCATCGTCGATGCACTTTTGACGTGATAACGCGTGTTTTAGGTTTAGATTTTGGCATTTCGGCGAATGGAAGGAGATCCTTGTTGATGATCGATTACCGACGTATAAAGGTCATCTTGTTTTCACCCATCCTACTAATTCGACCGAATTTTGGGCTCCTTTGTTGGAAAAAGCTTACGCCAAGTATGTAAATTAGATGCGATATGATTCGAAACGAGCGTAATGTTAATTCATTATTACAGATTTTACGGAAGTTATGAAAACTTGACTCAAGGTGGATCCACTACCAGAGCGCTTCAAGATTTGACTGGCGGAATCGTGCAAAGTTTCGGTCTCAATAATCAAGATCGCTACCTTACCTATCAAGTACTAAACAGCGCAGTTCCTCGGTCTAGTTTGCTTATCGCAAGTATAAACGTGGTGAGTTGATGAACTACGTCAGAATTTGAATGCCCTGTATATCTTTTTGTTTTCGCGTATTACAGAAAGACAACAAACGACAGTTACGCTTGAGGAATGGATTGATGACTCAGCATACGTACAGTGTCACTGGTCTAGCCAGAGTACGAGGACCTACCGGAGAAACTCCCTTGGTGAGGTTACGTAATCCTTGTGGCAAAGGAGAATGGACTGGAGCGTGGAGCGAACGGAGCTGGGAATGGGATGGATTGTCTACCAGAGATAAAGAATTGCTTAGTATACGAGTCCGGAATGATGGCGAATTTTGGTAATTTTTTTTTGATATTTTTATATGTATCTTGGCTATGGCACATAAGATCGAAAATCGTCGTGAAAAAGCGTTACGAAAAAGCGTCATGTGGTTGTCAAGGAAACCGTTGCCATAGTAATGTGTCATGCGCATGAGTAACGATCTTAATATTTTCATGCCATGATAACATGTAGATGACAGGTCATTGTTATGATAATGTATCATGATCATGAGTGACATATGACGACACAGCTGTTGTCATGGCGCCGTGTCGTGATTATGAGTGATTCATGATAATCTCATGTTATCACAATAATTCGTAAGTTACAGATCGTGTCAGTGTTGCCATCTTTTAAAAATAGAATCCGTCAAAATTTCCCAATGAAAAAAGCTAGATTCCGTTAGATTTTCTACCACCCCTTCACCTGCCCAGCACTTACCTTTTCGACTGTAAAATCTGAAAATACGAAATAATGGTAAAAAAACAATTTTGATGGCACGTGATTCGTACTTATTCTATTCGTATTTCACTACAATTACAACTCCCAACTCGCATCAACATGGTGTAAACAAAATAAAAGGAATACAAAAATGATACGGAATGAACAAATTGATTCTCAGTACTGAAAATACGGTACTGAAGTGCTTTGAATCTACGTGAAATTACCGCCGTAATTACAGTTTTTGAATACTTGACATTTTCCATTTTATTCGTCATCAATTCGAAAAAATCTTTCAAAAAATAAAATTTTGTAAAAAAAAGTCAGAAATACCGTCAGAACGGATATTTTTAAGTCAGAAAATCCGCTAGCCCTCAAATGCCAAAATCGGCCGTCAAATGGTGATTTAAAAAGCCTGATATGATGAGAAATCCGTCAAAATGGCAACACTGGATCGTGTTATCATGAGCGATATACTACACCATAACAAGTCATTATCATGGCGACGTGCTGTGGTTAACTTATGATTGACATGAGATGTGTAATGACTTGTTATGATAAACGCCATTGGAATGGTCAAGTGTCATAGTCGTGAGTGACATATTATCAAGTCTTGGTGATATGTCGAATGACATGTCATGATGATATCTTGCGTTCATGACCTGAATAATGACATTATGGTAATATGTCATGACATCGTCATGGTAATAGGTGTGATGATAATATGTCATGACAAGTCAGGTGATTACTTTTCCCATCTCAAAACGAGTTATGCGTCGTATACTGTTGCTCAACTAAAAATATAATCTTTTGATGTCACCATACCACGAATATGTCATAGATGACCTTGACCATTCTTTGTCATGGTGACGTTTCGTGGTTAGGAGTGACATGTGATCATGTCATGGTCACATATCAAGTGACATGATACAATGACAAGTCATTGTCAATTGTCATGGTGACGCGGCATCGTGGCGAGTGGCATGTAACATAAAATGACGTCTTCTGGTGAACATCATTGTCGTGGAGTGACATGAAAACGTCACAATGTGTTGAGGACTTGTACGCTGACTTTTTATCATCGTGTTGCGTATTTGTAATTTTATTTTGTTAAAAATTACGATAAAAATTTACGCGAGTCGAGATAATTTTTTTAAATAAATATCCGATGTATTTATGAAGTATTAATTATGGTTCGAAATTAATTACTCGGTTTAACTTCTTTCGATGTATTCTTCGCGATTTATACGTATTTTAACCATCGATATGTGATAGGATGTCATTCGAAGATTTCGCCAAGCATTTCACTCAGCTCGATATCGTACACGTAAGTCCGGACGACTGGATGACGGAGCCGGCTCTGCATTCGAAACAACCTTGGAGAGCGGTACTGGCCCGACGAAGATGGCGAACCGGCTACAACGCCGGTGGAGGACCCAGCCACACCGGTACGTATCCTTTTTGGAAAATCGTCACAAGCCACGTATTCGGCTCGTCAAATTCACACGAAAATGGTTTTCGTTACCGTCGAGTATCGTTTTTCACCTCGGCGTCATTTCTATATTTTTCCGCTTCGGATAACCAAAACCACGGTAATACGATATCGTTTCAGAAACGACCGCAATGAATCCGCAATTCCATGTGGCGATTCCGCGTTCATCGAACAATAAGTGCCATGTCGTCGTATCAGTTACCCAGCATTATGAAACGCAGCCAGAAGCTAAAGTAAACAAACAACTGCACGCGATTGGATTCGCAGTGTACGAAATACCGCATTCAATGCCACGATTAACCAAACAGTTCGTCGCTGAAAATGTAATTAATTAGATTTCTTTTCTCGGCGTTTTTCTTATACGTTTTTATTAACAATGGGATGACAGCTTATCGCTTATTTACAATTGGCGTATTGTTGACATCGGACCAGCAGATAGGCATCGTGCGATTACCCGCGTAATTGTTTTCACTTCGAATACAATGTGAATTTCAAGGAAAAATGACAAAATCGTTTCTAATTAACGATGGGAAACTGCGAAATAGCGGGTTTTAAATCGTGATTTAAGTTAAAACCGTGTTACGAAGGATTGCCAAGGATTATGACGATTTTCTACGCTTCTAAAGGTCAAGAAAGGGTGGGGATTTTTTTTCGCTTGACTAAACTCGAGTACGAGGTGTTTTGATCGAGTAATTCAAACATATCAATTCAAGGGAAATAAAATGTAATTTATTTATTGAAATCATTTGTACGAAAAATTTGAATGAATTACATAAATTAATATTTTTCATCGTGAAAATTTATGGAAACCATTAAAATAAATATTTTCCGTTCAATTCGTAAATGTAATTTTCTTTCGACTTTTATCAGCCTACGAAAATACTAACGTTATTTTAATATTTATTCTCGAACATTTACGAGTATATCATCGACGCTACTTATTAATTTGTGTATTTTTATTACAGAAACCATTGGACGTTACGAACCATTCGGTCGCCCGAGAAGTGGTCACATTTTTTACCTTACCAGCCGGCGATTATATTGTTGTACCGCAAACTAGCATTCCAAACTGTGATACTAAGTTCCTATTAAGAATACTGACCGATGAACAGAGTAACATTTGGTAATTCGTAGTTACTTTTTTCACGCCAATGCCGCCACACAAACATGTTCGAAACGCCTTAGAATGATATGTCAATCGGCTCGAAATACCGGCCTATTAAAATCATTAATATTCAAACTAGGCGCCTACTATTTGACCGCATGTCCGCGCGTACCACAACCGAAATTAGCATTTTATATTAAAAATAACCACATAATATCTACTCGACGTACATAGGTACGCTAAAAAGCGTAAAAAAACTACCTACATATATCTCCACCCTTAATCGCGTCGATGAAATACGAATGATTTTTACATTTTTAATTATCGGTTGCAGGGAAGTAAACGAAGATAACATGTTGTTTCGGAACATTCCCGGAGAACTGTTAGACGATAGTTTATTACTGGTGAGTGGTTTAGAATACTAAACAAAGATCAATAGATCTAAGTACACTTTCCTTTGAGGCTTATATCTTTATTTCCGGTTCGTGATCGTTAAGACTTGTTCTAGTTTTTTTTTTCTTTTAATTCACGAGACAAACGTTTTGTTCGCAGCCCGATGGTAAACCTTTACTTTCAAAATTATTACTTAAGTACCCACCGGAGATAGACGTTTTACAGTTACAGAAAATTATCAGAAGTCATTGGAAAGGTAGGTAGTTGTGTTAGACTTTTCAGTTTCAGGCGATATATATTTTCCCCTTTAGCTTGTTTATTAGGTCGACCTAGTCTGGAATTGTGTAAAACTCTTGTTATGTTGAGAGATATTAACATAAGTGGTAAAATAAACCTTGGCGATATACCACTACTCATGCATATGTTGCAGTTTTGGAGGGTAAATTTTTTCTCTTATAATTTTTCCATTTTTTAAAATAAGTTTTCATTTTAAATTTAATTTATGTATTTACAGATAGCATTTCAAAAATTTGAAAAAGGTTGCGCCAAAACATCCAGTTATAATTTAAGACCATTGTTATGGGAAGCTGGTAGTACGGTCAGTAACAAAGTGCTGGAATGTTTGATTTTAAGATTCTCCAAAAACACCATACTTACCGCCGAATGTTTTGTTATGGCTATGGTTAGACTTCATCTAGCCCATGGTTAGTATCACGACTCGGATTAATTTGCAAATTGAAATATCCTAATTTATAATTATTTTGCAGAACGATATCATAATTTGGATACGAAAATGAAAACGAATCCTTTATCATTGGAAGAAGTAAGTGTTAGGGTGATCAGTCGCCTTTTTTGTAGGAAATGAGAAATTAACCTTAGAAAGTACACGCTTCGTTAAACCTCCGTATGGCGTACCATCTTTACACCTGCTCTCCCGGAAACTCTGTTGCTTTAACAACGAAATTTTCTTTATTTAAGCACGTGCTAGATATAACTACCATTTTACACGATATTTCGTATGTTGCAGATGATACTGATGACTATTTATTCGTAAATAAACGAAGTATCCAGCAAACCAAAGACGTGTAGTTGCGTGTATTCAATGTAGGTATTTTTAACGCTCTCGAGTGAATCAACAATGGAGCTTGTTTCAACGAAAATTTTATCGAAAAATGGCTGTTATATTTATGTTTTAAATTAGAATCAAAATTCAATTTTAACTATACCATATACAAGTATTATTTAGGTAGGTAATTTTTTTTTGTTAGCGGGATTTTTAATACCTATATGACTGTATTATCGATATTCTTGTCATAATTTTAAGAGGGTTTATTTTTATAATGATAAAACAATCAAATTTTATTTATAGGAAATTCGTATACGTCGTATTGGTTTTTAATTTATTCATTTTTTACAACGAAGAATAATGCTATATGCTATATACACCAAAGATTCGCTTTAATAGTACATCGATGTGTTAAAGACACAAATGATTGAGATGTTTTATAATTGTATCTTAAACTTAATATTCGTTATATTGATTTGTTATTCATTAATTTTCTCAATTTATACCACGTACCTACCCGGTGTGAATGCGAAGCGATTTTTGTTTCGGGGAGTCAAATTATGTTTGTAAATAAAAGGAAAAAAAGCGGCTCAAAATATGTCTATTAATTTATTTAAATACATTTTGTTTTGTTATATTGTCGTGTTGTTTTTTACATTGCGTTGTAAAAAAAAATTGAAATGCGAATGAACGTGATGAACACACCGAACACATATTTTTTATTCAGAGTTACAATTGTAAACAAATTTTTAATAATAATGATTCCAAATCGATCAAATTTTTTTTTGCTTGCTTCGCCATTTTACCCTCTGGTAAGCTGTCGGGTTCGTATTTCAGACAGAATATGGATTCTTCTAACCATCGTTTTGATTGCTGAAATGATTTAATTAATTTGAATGACGAAAATAAATGACGAGAATCTGAATTTACCAGTAATTCGTTTCTCAGAGCTTCCGAATCCATCTCTCCTCCTATCATTCGACGTCTTGCTGATTCAGCAACAGCAGCATGTAATTCGAATTGCAAAACACCCTGGATCCGCCATTCCGCTAAAAAAAGAAATGAATAATTTTATACTAAATATAAATGAGATGTTGAGTGAACGAAAAGGTGTCTTTGTCTAAAATGCAGGTATGATACCTTGAAATAATAACTTCGTAAAATTCAAGATTTCTTTGCATAAATTAATCTTGTGCTGTAAGTCTTCATCAGGAACACTTTGAATGTCGTTTTCCGTTGTTTGCCCATAAAGTTGTGCTAGCTTTAAGCGTACGTCGAATAAGAAGTAATGATTTTTGTGTATAATATTGTGCTTGGTGTAGTGGTCCAGAAACATTTTGCACGAATCTGTGTCCCTTTTATCCGTCATCGAATAATCGTTAGCCACTCGAGTCAAAACGGAATTTACTTTTTCTTTACTTTGTAATTCATTGCACGACGTGCATTTCCATTGTGGATCAGGAAGAGACTTGTTATTCATTGTAATATGAGGAATTATAAATCCATCGCATGGTCTGAAAAAAAGGTGAAAAATTAATTTGATGTAGTGATAGTTTGTAATGATCGTAACGAAAAACTAACTACGTCATTCGACTTTGCGTCGTCAAAACCCCCCTACACCATCCTTCATTTACCTTAATTAATCCTAGGTGCCCCAAGATAAAATTTCAAAAATTACAATTTTATACTGATATGTGGATCAGACTGATTTCTATACCCGTACGAAGATGGCGGCTACGAAATGCAATGCGAGCTTAGCCGAGAGATTTCTGGATTTCCTAGTGTAATGTTCTGCCATCCTTTCTTTGTTGATTACTTTTAGCTATGTAAATCGATCATTCAGTCTGTTTCAACTTCAAGTTCGTTTTACGGTATCACGCATGGCTTTTAATTTATTAATTTTTTTTTTTAAACAAAAAAATTCTAAAAATAATTTTTTGCCACTAGCGCGCTCTGTAGTTACACAGAGATAATTCTTTGAAAAAGTGTACTCGGTGTTTGCCTTGAGACAGGAGGTTCAGTTTGTTTCTGCTCATATCAGTTGATATCAAAATTTGTCAAAAGTTTTTTACCGGAAATCAAAATTGAGCATATTAATGAGCAAAATTATTTAATAACTAAATTTATGTGAAGTTTCTCTATTAAAATCGAGTGAAAGTGAGTTATTAATTCAATTATGGAAGTTTGTAAACTGTTGTTTAAATTGCGTCCAGCATCGCTGACCTATACGCGATACTACAGCATGTACGGTAAAGTCTTTAGAGAACCTATATACCGAGAAGAAGAACAACAAAAGGTATTAAATACTCCCGAGCACGAAACGCTGGTTCATATACCTTTCAAAGCTGCTAAACCAAATGAAAGTTCTTCAGTTTTTCATGATATAGTCCTCGCTAAGTTCGTGAACTACATCATGCAGTCTGATGGTCGGAAAAAAGTCGCGCGTGAAAATTTAGATAAAGCTTTCCAACATATAAAAATGGTTCAATTACAGCGTTATCACAAGGCTAAAACTCCCGAAGAAAAAGCTGAAATTATCACCGACCCTTTGAGATTACTAAAAATGGCCATCAAGAACGCTAGACCTTTATTAAAATTAAACCCTATTAAAAAGGGTGGATCCACTTATCAAGTTCCGATGCCGATTAGTGATGAAGAATCTGTATTCAGAGCTATGCGTTGGATGGCACTGGCTGGCAGGGAGAAAGAAGGACCTACTCCATATTACGTGAGATTGGCCCATGAAATTCTGGATGCGGCTTATAATAAAGGTCGTGTGGTAAAACAGAAAACCGATTTACATAAAACGTGTGAAGCAAACAGAGCTTATGCTCATTTCAGATGGACGTGAAGTAGTATAGTTTTTAGTTATTTTGTTAATTTTGTTAATAAATGTAATTTATGAAAATGTTCTTACTTTTTTAAACATTTCAAAGCGCTGTAATATGTTCCCAGTTCTGTTGGATCACTGCATCTCTCACATTGGCAGTTGAAAAATTTCGTCAACATTAAATGTTCTTTTCTGTTCGTAGTACTCCAAAGAGGATCTGTGTAACATATTGAGATATGTTCTCCTCTTTTTATGGGTTTTGTTGCTCGTATCAATAAGCTACCGTCGTTTAGAAAAGTTTTACAACTATTTGGTACGCAACTGTGTTCCAACATCGATGTAAATTCGTAAATGGCAACGAAAGGCGGATCAGTTAAAGGTACTTCGTGACCATTAATCTAAAATTTTGTAAAATTCTTGTCAATGTCAATTTTCTCTTTTAATGTAAGTCAACATTTTTGCCTAAGAACCTGTATTATTCCACAAATCTTGAGAATTTCTTCTTCGCTAAATTCATTTTCGCTTATTTTGAAAAACTGGTTTAAAAATTTTGCGATAATCATCCTATCTGACTCATATTTTTCACTTCCTTTTCGTTTATCGCAATGAGATTCCAATTCTATAAGTTTTTTATACAAACGTGGATTGTTTTGGCGTTGATATAAGCATCGAATTACAGACACGCACTCGTAGGTACGATGAGGTGTTATAAATTGTGAAATTTTCACCTACATGTGATGAAAAAAATGAAATCGAATTTGATACCGTGGATTCGCTCACAAAAATACTAAACCTTTTGCCGGCGTTTTTCCACCGTCCAATTACACTCAGCTTCATGATCACTGGCTTCGTGACAAGCTTCGTCTTTACATAATGGCCAACCACATTTGGTGCACTCGGTGCTATTACGTTTATCAATTTTTTTCAAACATGTTAAACATACGGGGCCGGTTACTTGAGATGGACCTCTAATTAGTGGCGTCTCATTAATAATAATATCGCCGGGTCGGATATCTTTAGCTGCCACCAAATATCTACCTAAAGTTTCGTTCTCTTCGATCTATCGGCAAACATTTCAAATGAACGTGGTTGCCGCGGCGGAGAATAATGTAGCTAAGCCGGCACTTACCTCGAATAAAATGGTAGCGCTATTTTTATTCATTTTTATAATCGAAAAACTTGCGTTCATAAATTACTTACACAATTAGTCTTACAATGCGAATTAATTAGTGAACTAATAAAAAACCCTAATTCATTCCCAAGCCTATGAAATTCTTCGCAGCGAGGCAAACTCTGGAAACGAACGCATTCTAAAGTCAGCATTTCGACCTAAAATATATAAACTTTGCCAACTCGAAGTTGCTGCCAAAAAAGTACTGACCTACCTCCGTCTGGTACCTTTTTATAGATCGTAGATATCTGCTTTGTTCTCAGACAATTAAATGCATTGCGGATAACGAATCTGAACATGAAATTAGTATGTTACAAAGATCCGGAATTCAAGTGATTCGTGTATAAATAAATTTTACGAGTCGAATATTTTAGAAATTCGTCGTGCAACTTTATCGAAATATTCATTGTAAAGGAATCGACGTACTCTACCATCTCATATTGAAATCAAAATATTGCATAAAAATATGCAAAGTAATCCAAACACATATTGAAGTATCTAATATATTCTTAAAATATGTAGCTGACCACTTCGTTAATGTTTAGTTTACGACTAATCAACGGAAGTGAATTGCTGAGTCGACTCCAATAGAATGGAAACCCTGACTATGTTATATACCGACCTACCTACTCAGCGTCACTTAGGATTGATACTTCATATTAAAAAAATAATTAAAGTTGAAAAATTTGTATGACAATTTCAACTCGGGTTCTTCAAAGGAGATAAATTATATTTCGCATATTCATACAAATTAGTCACTCATTGAGAATCATACAAATCATCAAAGTTGACATAACACCGACATCCTGTCCCAAAAGTAAACATACTCGTAAGTATGCAAGTTAAAATAAAAATGAAAGCAACATGTACCACGAATCAACACCACGTTGCACACGCACAATGGGTTATTTTGAACCATCTCGCATTATGTTATAAAAAATCTGTCAAGATTACATCATAAAGTCTACGAAATTCTTATCCGCCCATTGAGTAGTTTTCATCTTTTGAAATAATTTTCTACGGTGTATACAATAGGGTATTTGTTATGATACGGTGCTCGCAAATCATTATTTGTTTTACGATCCTGTAGACAATAATTTTGGCACAGGGTATTCATTTATGTGAAACATAAAAAAGTAGCAAAAATTAAAAGTTTTTGGCCCATTACGAACTTTTATTTAATTAAATAATATAAGAATTAGCTGGCTGAACTCCACTAGTCCTACAAATATATTACACTTCATTACTGATGACACCATACTTGATACACGTCGTTACTAAAACCTTTCTCTGGATTAAAACACTACATTTCGAATCAACATTCGAAGACAGTCTTACATTGTAATTTCGTTGATTTTCTTCACTTGGTGTGTGAAAGTGATGGTTATTTGATGATTATATTTTATTATTTCTTATTAAATTAAAATGGAATCTGGAAAAGAAATGCACCTGGAAGGTGAAAATTCTGATAAGGTAAGATTTTTCAAAAAAATTGTTCCGCTTTAGTTTCCAATTTTCCGCTGAAAAGCTGGAAAAAATACTTTTTTTCAAATTTAAAATTGTTTTTAGAACATTGATGAAACAAAAACAATTCAATTCATCTTTCTTGACTAATTATTATTATTATTTTGTTATTAGATTCTAAATAAAAAAATAATTAATAATCACGGTAGTCGAAAAAGAAATAAAAACAAGTTGTTTTCAATTGCTCATTCAGATTTGCTTGGCAGGTAAGACAAAAAACGAGAATTGCTGGTATTATCTTGCTTACATTATATTTATCGAATTTTTTTTTCGGTAAACGAAAAAATTACTTATTGTTTGATCCACCGATTTTTGTGATTCGTTATGTACTCGACTAGATTTTTCTTGAAGAATTTTTTTTATTCATTTTAAGCATCTTATAAGCTTCATAAAAATCATAAATACTACTCCAGTTTTTCGGCACAATGTTCATGTTATCTTACGTTCATTTGAACGACGCACTTGACAATTGTTTAGGAAACGGAGTTAATATGTACATTCGTATTTTTAAACAATGAAACTACTTCAAAGAATAGTTTTATTAACCAAACAAAAAGGTAACAATAATTCAACAAATAGAAAAAAATTGAGAAATTTGACTTACAATAATTGCTCTTAACGTTTGTACTATGGAACTATGAACTTGACGATACAAGTCGCATCACAAAAAATACAAAAAGGTGAAAATTTATAAAAATAAATGGAAGAATAAATAATTTCTTACAGGTATATAGTAGCAAATAGAAATATTAACGCAGGAGAAATAATTATAGAAAAAGACGAACCATTGGTAATCGGTCCGGTACAACAGAGTCAATTCTTATGTCTAGGTTGTTACAGTGCTATAAAAAATGTGAACGATTTCAGGTACAAAACTATTGCGAAGACGAGTAATCAACATAAATATTCAAGTATTGCTTTTTTTCAGGTGTAATAAATGTAAATGGCCTATGTGTTCTTCATCTTGCTCAGGATTACATAAAAAATTTGGTCATGACGTGGAAGAATGTAAAATACTCGCTGATATATCATTCGATGGTGAAATGGAACGAGACATTATCAATATCTATAACTGTATCGTTCCTTTGAGATGTTTATTATTTAAAAAATCATCTCAATCGAAATGGAACACATTGATGAGTATGGAATCTCATAACGATATTAGGAGAAACATAAAAAATATATGGAATTTAAACACAAAAACGGTGGTACAGAAATTACAGAAATATTTTGATCCAGAAGAGATACATACTGTATGCGGCATTTTAGAGGTTAATTAACGAACAATTTTATCTTATTTTTTAAATTGAACTCGCGATCATGAACATGTTTTTTTTGTAGGTAAATTGCTTCGAAGTTACAAAAGATGATTTAAGCTTACGTGCTTTATTTCCATTATCATTTTTACTGTCTCATAACTGCATACCAAATACTATTCATACAAATGACGAGGAATTCAAACTAAAAATCAGAGCATCGGTAGATATACCAAAAGGTGAACCGATAACCATCAGTTATGCATATACTTTACACGTAGGTATATAAACTGAATAAAAAATCTGAACATACTTCGGCAGTAAAATTTGATTAATATTCAGGGAACGGCGAAAAGAAGAGCGCACATAAAAGAAACCAAATTTTTCAATTGTACTTGTGACAGATGCGCTGATCCCGTAGAATTGGGCAGCAACTGTAGCACTATAATTTGTCCAAAATGTAGCCACGCTTCTCTTGTGAGTTTATCGCCTTTAGTCGAAGATACGAGATGGATCTGCAAATACAGAAAATGCTCCGGATTCTCTGTCTCCGAGTCATACGTACACGACCTAATTGAAAAGTAATAAAGTTAGTTTGATTTTCAAATGTAATTTTGATTAAATATTTGAACATATTGGAAAAGTTGATAGCTTTGTTACAGGTACGAAAGTGAACTGAAATTGATCTCAGATGATGATGTGGAAATGTATGAAATATGGTTAAAAAGAGCAGCGGCTAATTTACATGAAAATCACTTTCTAGTGTTAGGAGTAAAATATACATTGAGCTTGTTGTATGGTAAAATACCAGGATATATGATACAAGAAATGAATGAAGATTTATTACGGCGAAAAGTTACTATATGCGAAGATCTACTCAAAGTTGCCGATATTATTGAACCAGGCTTATCAAGATTACGAGGTGAATAAACTTAATTCAATTTGTTTTATTTGCATGTTTTAATTTTCTATCATATAGGAATGATGTTGTACGAAATACATGCTCCGTTAATGATGCTGACATCCCAGAAATTCAAATCACAAAATGCATCGAAAAAACAAATAAAACATTCTTTACAGAAAATAATCCAATATTTAAAAGAAGCATGCACCATATTAGAATTTGAAAGCGAAAACACAACGGAAGGGAAAATAGCATCGGCGGCGAAACAAGCCTTGAATTCGACCTACGAATGGGAAAAAATACTTGGAAAATTATCATAATTTGTTGTTTACTTGTAATGTCAATCATAAATTTGCTTCCTTTGCATGTCTCTGATTTCTAGTACATCTGTTTTCAACTTCAGTTTAAGGATTTCTCTCCATATTTCTTGCCTGTGATCAGGATTAACTACTCCAAGCCGTAAAAGTTTCGTTTCATTAATACGTACCAGTACTCTTCCTGTTATATCGTGCTGTAAAAATATTACAACAGTGAAATTTACGTTAATGTTATGGGAATGAAATTGCTTACCTGTGTGAATAAGTCTCCGTATAGAGCGTTGTAATCACCACAGTGTCTCCTGAACCATTTTTGTACATCAGCTACTGTCCACAAATATACCAGTTTTGGTCTAGCCGCTCTATTCTACAGCAGCACAGGATTTACAAGTTGGGTTATAAACTTTGAAATAGTTAACTTTAATGAACAAACATTACCTTCGTTTTATTAGCATAAATGCTTTCTTCGACCATCTTAATTTGTAAGGAAGCAAATGAATTTAATTATTAAAACTACGCTACAAAGCAAAGGAAGCAACTAGTGATAGCAGATTGAAAATTAATCACAAGTTATCAATTCATTTGAAAATTTGGAATAAATTTATCACAGGGTAATTCGATGTTCGCCAAAAACGAACAAACGATTATCGATAGTTGATGGTATCGTCCAGCGTGGATTATTTTGGGAAGATCCGAATTTCCGCTTGAAAATATGCCACGCTATTTCTTTTATTGTGAACAATTCTCATAACAAAGATGTGTCAATTTTGAGTGATAATAAGCGATGTAAGATGAGACAGAAGAATTTATGAAAATTCTGACTCTCGTAATAATTGTTTTACCTTTCACCTTGTTCGATTTGTTCGTCTGTCTTTCTTCGTTTCGTCTTCCCCCTCTTCCGCGGCCACTGCGTGGTCGAGTAAAACTTCGGAGTAAAATAACTATCGATTATCAACATCGAAACTTGCTTTGTCGTATATCGACCAGATTTCGACTTGTTTATCAAAGCAAAACATTTGCAGTGTTGAGTTCAAAATCGTCGATTGGCTTCTGTATGTTGGCCACGTTGGAAGTGATTAGTTAATTTGAAATAAAAAAAAAATTAAGAAAAACTGGTAAATAATTTGCTTTATCGTTTTATTTAATAGCTTTGTACTTTGATTCAGATTATCACTACCTATGCTTATGCAATTAAATTTCTCTTTTGCCGGTTTTACACTATTTACTTTTCCGAAGGCGGTGTTACAACTCAGCAACGATTAAGCGCTGATACTTCAAAACAGCTGTTGTGACTCTTGAAGTATTCCTTTCAGGTCGTCCGTAATGAAGATAAAAGAAATAAAAAAGACGGTACATTCAGCTTGGTCACCTAAATCTCAAGATCCAATATATCTGGTTACCGGTACAGCAGCACAACAACTAGATGCTTCTTTTAGTACGTCAGCTGAGGTGGAATTATATAAAATAAATCTTGGAGATTCGTCTTACGAGCCTGAATTGAAATATGCCTTTAAATCGGACTACAGGTAAGATGACCATTCGAATGATACTTTATGCCCTACTTTACGGTCATTTTTTTGTTTGAAAGGTTTCATAAATTAATATGGAACGATTGCGGACCCGGGAGTGGATCGGATAAAGGAGTCATTGTTGGAGGTTGCGATGCTGGTAGATTGCTGATTTATAGCGCTACCGAACTTCTTCAAGATGAAAAAATTCCTGGTAAAGAGGATTGCTTGATTGCGTCCCGAGATGCTCATTCGGGTCCAGTTCGTGCTCTCGATTTTAATTCGTTTCAGGTTCGTATATTCGCTCAATAATGTAGTATGATTTTTGCATAATTTTAATACTTTTTGACGTTTCTAGAAATATTTATTAGCTACTGGATCTTCGTCATCGGAAATATTCATATGGGATTTAAACAAAGAATTGGCTCCTATGACTCCCGGAGCTGCTGCTTCACCTCCTGACGATGTTACTGCGTTGTCGTGGAATAAACAAGGTTTGTTTTGAATATTCTTATATGCAAAATGAAATTCTAAATTTCTTTGTAATTTTTAGTGCAACATATTATTGCTACTACCTTCGCTACGCGTTGTTTGGTTTGGGATCTTCGTAAAAACGAACCTATTATTAAATTATCCGATTCTTCGTCCAAGGTAAATATTGTTTGCGAAACATCTTCACATTAGAATGCGTTTAATATACGTTTGAATTTTCAGATAAGATGGAAAGACGTAAAATGGAATCCAGAAAATGCCACGCAGCTTTGCCTCGCATCCGAAGAAGATCAATATCCTGTGATACAAATGTGGGATTTAAGATTAGCTTCGTCTCCAATAAAAACATTCGAAGGGCATCAAAGGTTCGTGTTGAAGTAAACATACAACCTCGAATATTCCTTTAATATTTTTATTTTTTTTATACAGAGGAGTTTTGTCACTGGCTTGGTGTTCCGATGACCCAGATCTTTTGGTCAGCTGCGGAAAAGATAATAAGTTATTAGTATGGAATCCCAACACTGCTACTACGGTATATAAGACAATCACCGTTATTTTTCTTTTTCTTGTACTACGTAATTCCGAATTTTTTTTTCAAGACGGGAGAGGTGGTGCGTGAAATACCAGTCGGTACTGAATGGAATTTTGAGGTGAATTGGTGTCCAAGGAATCCATTTTTAATAGCTAGCTCTAGTTGCGATGGTAGCACTTCGGTATCTTTACTTTTAGGCGATGGATCCATCGCTCAAGATAATAATAAGGTAATGAAGTTAATTTAATATTTTTTGTTTTTATCGTTTTGATATTCATTGAGATTTTTTTAGTTCTCTGACTCTTTTCCGGGAGTAAATCAGTATCAACAAAGTACTCCGCAAATATTAAATTTAGGTAAACCTCCAAGATGGATGAGGAAACCAGTTGGTGTATCTTTTGCTGTAAGTAGATAACGTAAATTCGAATTTTTTGAGAAAATAAATAAATTTCTTTTTTCGTAGTTTGGCGGTAAATTAGTAAATTTTGGAAGCGACGAAAAAGTAGTTTACGTTCGACAAGTTGTTACTGAATCAGATTTAGATATGAAGTTTAAAGAATTAGAAAATGTATTGGAACAAGATAATGTTTACGGGTACTGCTTGAAGAAAGCTGAATTATCCAATGATAATGGAGTGAGAAATGCGTGGAATTTTATCGCTAGTCAATTTTACGGCAACGAGTATAGAAACCAGATGTACTTTTTATTAGGAACATCGGAGCCTTCGTTGCAAGAAAAGGTACATGATGAATTTGTGTTTTTTTTTTCTTTCAAATTTTCTAATCAAATTATTTTACAGTTGAGTAAATTAAACATAATTGATGACACCAGAAATGAAGAATCTGGGGATTCATTTTCCAACGTTTCTCGAATCGTGAGTCAATTTAAATGAGATTTTCATTTTTTAAATGTAAATTTTTATCGCTATTTTTTTATCAATTTTATAGGGTCCCGCCGAAAACGAAGATATATTTAATAATTTAGCGGTAAGTATTCAGAATTTTGGAAATGACATTAGAAAAAACGAATAAAATCTTATTTATCGGTATTAAATCGTTTTTATTCTACAGACTCAGCAAAATTCCTCTGTTCATTCATCACCGACTAAATCTCCTTTGAAAATCATCCAAAGTAACGGTAATACCACGATTTACTCTTTCATGTTATTTCAATTTTTCGATTTCTCAAGAGAAATTTTTTTAGACGTTGAAGGAGCTATTTGCGACGCTTTATTATTGGGAAATATCGAGTTAGCAGTTGATTTATGTATAAAAGAAGGTAGAATGGCTGATGCGATTGTATTAGCTATGTCCGGAGGTCCCGAACTTTTAGCTAAAGCTCAAGCGAAATATTTTGAAGTAAATATATTAATTATTTAATTCATTCTCGTTCGATCGATTAATTTTTTCTTCGATTTAGAAAAGTGAAAATCATTTGACCACTTTGATATCGGCCGTGGTTACCGAAGACTGGTTTAATATTGTCGAAACGTGTGATCTTTCGAATTGGAAACAAGTTTTAGTAGCCTTGCTCACGTATACGAGAGATGATCAATTTAGAGCTTTATGTGGTATGTCTAAATTTTCTTTGTATTTTTTATTTGTCATATTATTTGCTAATAAATTCATCTCATTTTTTTGCTTTTCGTTTCAAAAGAATCCCTAGGCCATAGATTGGCAACCGCAGGAGATGAAACTTCAAGAAAAGATGCTTTGTTGTGTTACATTTGTGCTGGAAATGTCAACTTGTTAGTTGATAATTGGAAAGCAACCAGATCTGGATCGCCTGCTGAGATTCAAGTAATTTTTTTTGATTTTTTTTTTAAATAATTATTTATTTTAAACGAGTATGTTTCTTTAGGAACTAGCGGAACTAGGACTCTTGATGAAGAAGGCGGTGGAAGCTCGTGGTATAAATGTCGCCGTTACAGGAGCTATTGCTCATATTTTATTGCAATACGCTGAATTGCTCACGTCCCAGGGATACTTGAAAGAAGCATTTTCTTATTTAGGGGAATCTAGCGATGTAGGTTTTAAAAGAAAGTTATTTTCAATATCGCAACATTTCTTATGTAATCGTTCGTTCTGCAGGAAAATATGCATTTGCTTAAAGATAGATTAATGTACGCGCTGGGTTTGAAAACTCTAGGACTCCCGGCGCATCAAACAAAACCCACCGGATATTTCCAACCCCAACAACAACAAGTAAATATTTCAAAATCGATTTTTAAAAAATACTGCCCGAATTTTCATCTAAACGATCTCCATTTTTTAGGTACCTTATGGTGATAATTACGTTAATTTCATGAACCCGCCGAAATCCGTTGTTAAACCATTCAATCAAGTAAATCAAGTACCTCCGATGCCACCAACGGCTAGTAAACCGCCGATGTTCGGGGCCTCAAAGCCTATAAACACCGCTCCACCTCCTTCTGCTTCAGTGAACGCGTTTAATCAAACGCCATCTCAGTTCTCCCAATTTAACCCTCCCCCAGTCAGTAGCACATTTACTCCGCAGCCTCCGTTATTTACACCTCCCACAGCTCCTTCTCCGGCACCGGCACCTCCACCTGTCTCAGTATTTAATCCTCAACCCACCCCTAATTTATTCCCTCCGCCGCCGGCATCTATCCCTAGCTCGCAGCCGAATTTCTTCAATCCATCTGCTGGTTTGCAATTTAATCAATTTAACAATACAAATGGACCGGCACCACCTCCAGTTGCGCCACCGGCCAGAGCCACACCCACGCCACCGCCTCCTCCTCCGACGTCACAAGTACCGTATCAGAATTCACGCAGAACGCCGGATCATCTTTCGCAGAATAGGACCAAATACGTACCAGATCCTTCGGTGCTTGGAGGTCCTATTCAACGGAGCAGCTTCTCCAGCGGTTTCCCGCCCATGCCAGGGACTCCGAATCAACCGCCAATTAATTCCGTGCCACCGTTCGCCTCGCAGAACGATTCGTTTTATCAGCCGCAGAATCAGAGTGCGTTTTATTCTATGCAGCAGCCGAGTTCTAATTCGTTTTCAAGTAAATGTCGCATAATGTATGTTTCTAATTTGGGCGATTTTTTATATTATTTATGATCGCAGATCCGCATACTCCAGCTCCACTACCGCAACAACCGATACAACCGGAGATGCCGAAAATGCCACCTTTGCCTCCGTCAGCTCCTGGTTGGAATGATCCGCCTTCGCTTACGTTCGAAAAACCATTACCTAATCAAGTAAGATTTTGAAGTGAAATCACCACGGAGAATTTCTTTTTAAATGTTATGTTTGTAGGTTGGTTACGTGACACCGACTCCTATCACTCATCCGTTGTATGGATCTACAATACCGGAAGAAAATATCGCGAATAAATTCCCTCCGGCGTCTAACGTAAGTAGTTATTTTTCCGTTAATATGGAAAACACACGTAGTACGATTTTGATAATTCTAGGCACCATTAAAACTACCTGGAGGATACGCGATGCAGAACACTCATCGTAACGATGTGATCACTCCTCAACCAGGTATACCTGCGATGCAACTCAATGAAAATATACCAAAACCCAAACCGGCTTTACCAGAGCAACATATTCATTTGCAAACAGTTTTAGACGAATTGCGTAATCAATGTTTTAACAAGACCGTTAATCCTGTAAGTTTTATTCAAAGATGAGAACTTTCTGTTTTGTGAAAATCGGCGAATTAATATTTGCTTATTTTTCACAGCAAATGAAACGCAAATTAGATGATGTGGCTCGTAAACTGGAGATGCTTTATGATGCAATTCGGGAATCTAAGGTAAGTTTTTTTTATTATTAGCTTTGTTTTTTTTTGGCGTCTATAATTTTTTCATTATTTTTAATATATTTTTTGGCGCAGCTATCGGAGAGAACGTTGCAAAGCTTGCACGGAATTGTAAACGCGATTCAACGAGGTAACTATCCGGAATGCCTCTCTTTGCATACGCAATTAGTATCGGGGCCGGATTTCTCCGCTATCGCTAGTTTTATGCCTGGAATCAAGGTTTTAGTACAGTCAGCACTGCAGTTGGAAGTGTATTTGTGAAACATTGTTCATCGTTGAGAATTGTTATGTATTTTATGTTGTTTTTAATACATTTGTTATGTTACTGGGTCTAATTTTTATAGAATTATTTTTGTAAATTTATATTGTAAATTTATTATGTATATTGTGCAATAATATTTCATTGAAAATGAATATTTTACTTCATTACGATAAGTAAAAACCTCATAGAAACAAAAAACAAGAATAAAACACGAAATGATATATTTACTAAATACGTACACGTTGTCGGAACAAAACATTATTTACATAAAAATGAAAAATCGATAAAATCAAATTATAAAATACCATACATCTCTTTCATGAATTGCTGATAAGCATCGTCTTTCGATGGCTGAGTAGCATTAGGCGCTGAATTAGGAATAGGTTTCATTTTTGGAACTTCTATCGGCATCGGTAATCTTTCCGGTTTAGATTTCGGTTTAACATCATCTCGTTTTATTCTAACCGACGTTGGTAAAAATCTAGTAATATCTGCGTTCAAATTCCTGCGTAAAAACAACCAGAATTAAATGTGAGGAAATTTTCAAACATCATATCAAGGAAAAGTCATAATTACCTAATCATAGCTTTCGCTTCAATAGTAGAAGACGACTTCGGTTGTTCTTCACCAGGAGGTTGAAGATCGCTTTCACGAGTAAAAGCTCCCGGAGGAGGACCGGGTGGTAATCGAATACCCATTGGTTGTAATCTCGGCGGTAATCCCGGAGGTGGACCTGGAGGTAACGCTGGTGGTCTACCCGGTGGAGGACCAGGCGGTAGCCGGATACCATGCGGCAGTTGCATATCACCTTCACGACCATAAACACCCGGAGGAGGTCCGGGCGGTAGACGTATACCGGATGGTTGTAATCTAGGTGGTAATCCCGGAGGCGGTCCTGGAGGCAATGTTGCCGGTCTGCCAGGAGGAGGACCTGGCGGAAGTCTGATTCCAGTAGGGATGAGAGTTACTTCGTGATCGTCTTCGAAACCTTCATCTTCTTCGCCTGATAATTCAGGTGGTGGACCGGGAGGAACACCGGGTGGAATTTTATTTCGTTTTGATACTTTACTAGGAGATGGAGGAGGACTGTAAAAGAAATATTATGAAATGATCAAATCCAAGTCATAATACGTCAAAACCATCCAATTACCTGTAAGCTGATTTCTTCTTAAGGATACTAGGTGGTGGCGGTACAGCAGAATAATCACCAGGCATCGGAATACTACTTTCTAAGCCATATGAATCTACGGTAGACTGTGACATAGGTAAAGGAATTTCATCAACGCTGACTTGTTGCGTGAAGCGAACCGCCTCATAGTAAGCAACCATGTTGGCGCGACGTTTTTCATAATCACTCTCAGCGCGTCGTATTTCTTCCCATCTTTGCGGATCATCTTTGTACTGTAAACAAAAATTTCATAAAATTACAACCATCAAGTGATAAAATAAAGAATATCTTTGAAGCGATACTTACATACATCTTCATCACACGATCAAACGTATCTCGCAATTTCTTCCTTTTGTCTTTCAACACTTTTTCGTTTAGTGGCGAAGGTTGCATAACATTATATTCTGGAAAGATACGACAAAGAGGTAATAAAATATTTCAAATGACTGCTAACATCTCAAATACGAGGGAACTTACCCATTTGATCAATTTTTTCCATTTCTCCCAACAACTGCATTGGATCTTTGCCTCGTAATACAGCTGTACGTACGATTTGCCTCTGTTTTTTGTTCTTCTTCAGTTCCTTCTTTCTAGCTTCTTTACCTGAAGTTGAAAACGAAAGAAGTTGAATCTAAGTACAATTATAAATGATTTTTACAAGAAAAAAAACACTTACGAGCTTGATCTGTAGGGTTCATGTATTTACCACTTTTAGTGGTATTTATTGAGCGGCGTCCCATCTCGGTGATTAAAGGTATACTTCACTTCATAAAAACCATAAATTGAGAATTTTTTTTTCGTTAAATTCACATTAAATTGAAGCACATTGTGGAAATTTAACTCCACAAAAATTCATTACTTCCGAGCGTTCAACCATAAATAAAATGGATAACAAGGGAAGGAACTCGACAAGAGCTCTGGATAACGGTATTTTTTCGGAATCTTATGACGTCACGATAGTCACGAGTCACTGACAAGTCACGACTGTCACGCTTCGTCTCACGCACACACGCGCGCACACACACACACACTCTCTCTCATGAAATGTTGCTTCCAGTTATAATGAGCAACTTTATTTTGGCCAATGGCTATTGTATTTGTAAATAGAAGTTGACCGGTTTTGTTTTATGTTGTGAGGAGAATTAAAATTTAAATTATTTCAAAATTAGATAAGAAGCAGGAGGATTAAATTTAATAATTAAATCATTATATTATATTATTTCATATACTGGAAAAGAAAACATAACCCAAGAAGAATTATATTAATCCCAGCAAAGATGGTAAGTTCAGCAAATGTAAACAATTCGTATCTTCTTTCATCGTCTTCTTCGATTAAATTGTAAATCGTCACGTATAATATGTTTAATTTTTAGCTCACCTTCGAATAATGGAAACTGGCAAAGTCACAAGTAAAACGAGCAGTCTAAAAGCTCTATTATTAAAAGCGTGGTCTGAACGTTGGAGCGACCTACAGTGGGGAATTCATATCAAAGCAGTAAGTATCACTCGATGTTTTGCTTCTCCGCGTATCTTTTTTCTCAATCGATACATTTAAGCAGTGGTTTTAATTGGTTATTGTTTCGATCAAAGTACCCAAAACTGTTG
This sequence comes from Maconellicoccus hirsutus, assembly GCA_003261595.1. NCBI lineage: Eukaryota > Metazoa > Arthropoda > Insecta > Hemiptera > Pseudococcidae > Maconellicoccus > Maconellicoccus hirsutus. The sequence continues at coordinate 65,205 of QBDW01006915.1, forward strand.
TATTAAATATTCGCAGATAGAAAATGGACACGATTACTGAAACGTTCGAATTTCAGCCGTGGGTTATAACGGTGTCGAAAAGTCATATATTGCCGTCTCAATGTACCACTAAACCGAGATGTCAGTCGGGAAATCCGTGCGATTATTGTATTTACATGAGTACTTTAAACTTACCGCACTTACCGGAAATGGTATTTCCCCGTAATGTCTTCAGATTACAACACGAGAGCGACTTTCAAATCGAATTTAACGCTTTGGACGCCTTAAAAGACGTATTGGTCGGCGACATGCCTGTGAAAGTTGCTTGCTCGGAAGATTGGAAAATGTCCAGAATGTCCACTGGTTTTACCGATAACGCGGTTCATCCTTTTGATTGGACATTTACAACCGAGTATAGTGGTACTTTATACGGGCCGTATCGTTTGGAAAGCAATGTCAAGCAAACTATTGATATCGAAAAGCTTAAAGTTCAAGAAGAAATATTATATTACAAGGAAATAATTTTATTTGAAGATGAATTACATGATAATGGAGTGGCTCTTTGTGCGGTCAAATTTCGAGCTATGCCTAGCGGATATTTCATTTTATATAGATATTTCTTGCGCGTTGATGGCGTATTAGTACGCGTAATTGACACTAGATATCATTATGAGATGGGGAAAAATTATTTGTTGAGAGAAAGGTCGTTCAGAGAAGCGAAATTTAATGAGGTCTCGCATCCGAGTGTAGCTGTGTCGAATGATCCTTCCGAATATCTTGATCTTCTACCTATTAAATTTTTAACTACTGATAAAATTTATCCTGGAGAATGATATGCTGTTAAATATCATCTAGATTAATAACTATTTTATTCGTGCATTTTTATAATTAGACTTTTGAATACTTAAAATCTTTGTAATTTGAAAATTAAACGCAATCTATTTATGAACAATGAAGTCTATTGTTAATTTTTTTCATCGTTTGTTCTATTATTGAGATAGAAATTTCGCGGAGATGAAAATTTAATTGATTTGAGATTAATGTTTGATATTGTTTTTAATACAGATATTACCAAGAGGGGTTAGCGGAGATGTTTACAATTTGGCTGATATTATTTTTCAACAAGCACTCGTGGGACCGGCTCCTAATCAGCTTATATTGTCGTACTTGAAACATTCCTTGAGTTCTCAAGTAATTGAAACGTATCCATAATGATTTCTAAATTTAATTACATTTTAATTTTACCAAATATTTTTTAGCTCGTTTCCTATTCAGCTGTGGTACTTCGTATATCGAAAGTTAACGAATTCCATAAGCCATATTGTGTTATATCCCTGCTGAAATTGCTTGAAAATATTCAGGTATTTCGTGAAACTTTCATTCATGAGTATCGTGTGCATTAAAACTATTTCATTTTCAGGATGGAATTACCTGTAGAACAAAACAAGAGGAAGGATTATTGGCCGGATCTATTTTATCCGTGTTTAATTGGTTATTGTTCTGTTATCATTATTACTTAATTCATCCATGCAAGTTTCCTGAGCTTACCAAAAAGCCTGTTATTTTACTAGATAAAATTATGAAAAATTCTTTCACTTTGGCTTTGCTGTATTTGGCGAAACATGAAAATAGAAGTACGATTTTTTTGAAGAATATTTTGACGTATTTAAAACTGACGTTGAAGTTTAATAATGAATATTTGTTTATAGACATGTTTGATATCACTCTGAAAAAATGTCGCGAAATAGAAGCCGTCATCGAGAAAAAACCAGTTCAAAGTGATTTCGATGTGGATATACCTTTACTTTTGAAGTAATTTTTCTTCTGTTTGTGGCAATTTTTTCGTTTCAATTTAATCATAAGTTTTGTTTTTAATTTAGAAATATTGAAAAGCTCGATACGAACGTGTTAAGAACCCCGACAAAAAAACGTGATTTTATCGATTATTCGTTTCAAGCCTTATTGAAAGTGACAGCTTTGTTAAATCCAACTATCGAATCGCAATCTGTTGTTAATAATTTGTTAATTATTCAACAACTCAAAGTAAAGCAATCTTATATAATCATTAAAGTTTAATGAATTAATGGCTTAATGTATTTTTCTAGGGTTATAAAAATTCTAGACTATACATGGAGCTTGTGCGAGCATCATTTATCAACTTATACGACGATTTGACCGGAAATGTAGCATTTTGGGGTGCTTTTACCTTTATCAAGTTACCTCAAATTATACAATTATTAACATATCACTATAAAAATGTTAATGAATTATCTTCAGGTTTGTGTTTAATTTAACGTTATACATAATTTCAAATTAAATAGCAATTTTAATGTTTCTTTTTTTGCAGAACAAGTTAGTAAAGAAGTAGTAGATGGGTTTGTATTGTTGATGGAGTTTTGTCCGTTACTTAATAATATTGATACCCATACTCGAAACAACAACGTTGAATTTTTGCTAAAAGAAATAGTAAATTTGCAAATAATTTCGGAAGAAGATGAAAATAAAATTTTAGAAATTAGGTAATATAATGATACTTTGGAGTGCCACTTACATAAATTAAATTCGATTTATTTAAAAAAGGAAAGAAAGCAGTATTAACACAGCGAATATAGCCATGCTCGTGCCTGAGGAAATATCAAAAACGTTTCTATCAATTATTACCAACGTAACGCCAGCTTTGAATAAAATCATGAAATCTTTGGATTCCGATAAGCTTCAAGTACGAAACACGATTCGTTATTTTCTTAGCGTTCAATTTATTTCATAAAAATTATAAAATTCAAACGAAATTTCTTTCAGGACCAATCTTTTAACAGCATGCTGAGCCAGTTTTTATGCGGTAAAAGCTACGAACTGATTTTAACATTCGCTTCGGTAAAAGGTGAATTACGATCATTTGTGCATAAATTGATTAAATACAACGAAGCCAGCAGACAACTTCAAAACGAAAGTATTTCGCCGTTCAGTAAAGCGTCTCTGTTTGATGTAACATTTGTAATCTTATGTTCAATAGTGCAAAGATATGGCTCAGATGTAAATTTTTTTCCTTCTTTAACTAATCCTTTGCGGTGCACATTTAATGGAAATTTTTCGTTAATAGAAAGTATTACCGAACAAGGATGGTAATTCATTTTTCGAAACATGGGTTCGAGATTGTATGAAAGAACACGATTCCAACAAAGCCGAGTCCGCATTAACCAAGGCAAATGATCCGGCGAAAGTTGAAATGCTCATTGATTTCTTTAATAAAGGAGATTCGGATATAAAAAATTTGTAAGCGTTAAAAGAAAATGGTTAGTTTTTCAAATATTAATTAATTTTTCCTCCAGAAATTTACCATGGGGCGATATATGTTTCGCTATGCCTGGAGTCATTAAAAAAATACACGACGGCTGGAGAAATACCGGTAACACGGAAATGCACGACGCTTGGCGAAATCCAGGAACATACGATAATAACGACGTAAAGCGAATGTTGAATAATATCGCGTCTCAGTCGCAGATGTGTTGCTTATCTATTTGCTCAGTGTCGTGGTTGTGTTCTTATATGCAAGTATGTACGCAAATTGGAATTTTTCTGAGAGTATATACGAGCTGAAAATTTACGTTTTATAGATACTTCAACAAACCGAATTACTGAAACCGAGAAATTTGGTTCAACAACTTATAGAAGTGCAACAAGAAGTTACGAAGCAAGAAGCTAGGAATCCGTCTGTGGCTAAACAACAGCCAACGGATTTTTTCAAAGAAAGGTAAATTGAAAATGAAATGTTTCTACGAAGAAACTAGGTTAATAAATGTACATTTTTTCTCTCAGATGCGCTATTTCTGTATATATTATGAGGCATATTCAGTACGAAGTGAGCCCACCTATGACTTTTACTGAAATTACTCCTTTACCTCGAAGGTAAGTAATTCAAAACATGTGCTATTTTTGGTTATCTCATAATTTTCTGATTTGATAATTAACATTGCAGTATCATCTCCAAAGACGCTGTTTACAAAAAATTAGTACCGACTTGGGAGATTGTTCTTAAGAAAGGTTGTCTGACTACCGAAGCAGTTCAACTATTTAAGAGCGTTTTATGCATCAGCGATGCGCGTTTATTCATGAAATTCATGTTACATGTACGTAAAAAATTATTTGTGAATGCTGCTTCAGTGCTTCCTATCGAAGTATTCATTTTTATTAAGATTTCGTCTTCTGATGAAAATTCATACTCGTCAATTTTTTCTGTTGTTTTTCTAGGAAATAATTAAATTACGCTTTGAAGACGAATTAAACAAGGCGGTTGATTTGTTATTTGCGTTGTTCCATTTTAATATTTACGATTGTACGGTGGCATTGCTGAATTACTTGCCGCATTTATTATTTAAACAAGAAAAGTAAGCATTTATCAAAATATTTATTTCGAATTGTAATTTCGCAGCAAGATCATTCAATTTTTCTCCAAATTACAAAAATTTCTCCATCCTTTAGTTAATAATATATTTATAATTTTCGCAGAGTGGAATTAGTGGAACCGCAATCGACAGCTATTGCTAAATTGACAGCATATTGTGTATGTGCTGCTATTCATTTAAAGTATCCTCAAAAAAAAGACGAAATTATTAAAAGCATGGATGTCGAACAAGTAATAAATTAACCCGTATCTGAATCGAATTACAAATTCAATTTCCTCATCGACGGAATAAATTTTCTAATTTGAATTTTTTTGCAGGAGCTAGAAGGAAGTAAAATCATGCGCATGAGTGATTTAAAATCCGGTAATACGCGTTTAGTATACGAAAGCATCGGATGCGGAACTTCGGTGCATCAACAGAATATCGCCGATGGAGCTTTATTGAAAGCTTTAACCACTCTATTTAGAGCCTTCGATAATGTCGCCGATCAAACGGGAATTGTGAATGCAGATACATATTTCGTATTTAACGTCATCAAAGAAATCGTCGATTGTGGAAAAGACATAGCTAAACCAATTTTGGCTACGTTGTCGAGTACTCTGGTAATTTTAACGTTAATGTAGGAATTATGTTTTGAATTTTTATTAAATATTTCTTTCGTTTTAGATTCCAAATTTAATGCGCTCGGTTCCCGATTTATTCACGATGGAGCTGATATTACAACTTTATTATTTAGATACACCCGCTGGACGGAAAACTGCTATTAGAGATTTATGCTTATTACGAAATTTACTCGTGAAAGAATGTAATCCGAGGTAGTAATTGAAAGAGGTGATTTGAGAATTGTGCAGAATAAATGAGGTTGAATTTGAAGTGAACATCGTTTATGTATCTATCATGTTGGAAAAATCATGAAATCAATGAAATAGTGGATTAACGGTTTTAAATAAAAATTTTTCTGTTTTTAAGAAGTGAATTTTATTTTTGTTGGAGGATACACCATCAAGTTTTTATTTACCTGCGGTAAACCTTTTATATTTACATAGAAAAGTTTTTCATGATACAAATTGAAAAATACGTTATCAGTGAGAAGTTGAAGTACATAATATTCGAGTAAGATTTTTAATGGATATTCTAATGTTTTTTTGTGGAATTATTTATGAAAATCATTGAAATCGGTTTCTTCTAATTTCAAACATTAAGAAATTTATGTACGAGGGTCTGTCAAAAAGTAAGTTCACTTTTTCTATAGAAGGCGTAAAAATGGACCAAACGTAAAACGGTTTTAACCACATGATTTTGGTGAGTTTTCCCCTCCCTAGCCGCAAACACGACCCCGTTCGTTCGCGTGGACCGGAGTTATTGTCTGTTGAAATTTTCGCCAGAATAAACATGCCGTCCAGGATAGAAATTCGTTCTGTAATTCGTTTTTCACCACTCAAAAGGCTTGAAACCGAAAAAAATTTATAACGAAGTAACCTCAGTGTGTGGGAAAGTGGTATCCTTCTCGATAGTCGCGCGTTGGTGCCGTGAATTTAAAGAAAGGGCGGTCCGAAACAGAAAACTTGGAACTGCGAGGCCTCAAGACTTGCAAGAGCCGGCAAGCCTCACAGTTCCAA